>VCAZ01000014.1:2464740-2699740 GCA_005784505.1 Bagarius yarrelli | reverse complement strand
CAAGCCTGTTCATTGGATCCAAATCATGATTGATGAAGCCTGCATTAGTGTAACATTATAGGGGACAGTGACTGGATGTGTCCCTCTGTTCTTCAGTGACATCACTGAGATCTGAGCTGGACTGCATTAGTATCGAGCTGCACAGTCCATTAGAGAGGAAGCTGCAGCGAACACACGCAATGCAGGGTGAGGATGGAGAAAGCAGGATGCAAATAAAGACAAATTTTTGTGCTAAATTCTGGGTTCTGTCCCGGGCATCTAAGCACCAGTTTTTATTAGGGTTCTATATAATATATGTTAGAAAATATTAGGGATCTATAAATATATATATATGTTAGAAAACATGGCTGGATCCTGACAATCTGGACATGAACAGATTTGTGTAGAAATTAACAAAAGAAGTTTGGCATGAAATGTTGTGGTATAAAAAAATAGTTTTTGCTAAATTATTTGCTGCAAGAGCTTCATATGCTACATAATCAAAAAGCAACAATACTAACAGATGCCACACACTAATGTCCTTAATCAGCTGAAATTACACAGATAACTGTGTGTATATGTCTTTTCAAAAATTAACCCAATTCATCTGTCTCTCTGCTCTCTGTCTGTTTATCTATCTATCTATCTATCTATCTATCTATCTATCTATCTATCTATCTATCTATCTATCTATCTATCTGTCTGTCTGTCTGTCTGTCTGTCTGTCTGTCTGTCGCCCCACTCATTCATCTTTGTAGTACTGTCTGTTAAGTAAATACTACATGGATTTAAATTATATTATACTTCCTGAGTAATAATTATGCTCTATATAGTATGGTTATGAGTTGTATGAATAATACTGTACATCCGCCACGTGATTACGGCCGTGTGACATATGATGTGACATCAGCGTGAAAATTTGAAGTCGGATGATGTAAAACAAGTGCAGTCTATCCACGAAGAACTTGTGTTTTTCTCTGAAGTACTTAAAAGCTATTTTTTCAGCACTTAAAATGTGCTGTGTCGCTGCTTACTGCTCATGGGGTAGTAGAGTGTCCATTTCATTGGTACGAAGTAGTAGGTCATCCACAAACCTTTCCTGCACTGAATTTTGCATACAAAGAATTTGGACCTAGTACTCTCCTTATGTAAGTCTTTTTTTATACTATATAGAAATCAGAAACAGCTTTAAAGTCTATTCTAAGCGACTCAGAACACAGGGCGACGGGCGCACAGGGCACAATCTTACAAACACACACATTCACACACTATATACAATTAAGAGATGCCAATCCATCTACACCAGGTCTTTAGGGAGGTCTTTGGGGAGGAATCTGAGAACCCAGAAGAAACCCTTAAAGCATAGAGAACCCACATAAAAGAAAGACAGGAATCGACCCCCCAACTCCGGAGGTGCGGGGCAAACCTTTAAGGCAGTTTGAAGAAAAATCTAACTCTGTGAACATACAGAGAAGATTTACTTTGCTTTAGCAGACAGAAGTATTTCCTCAAGCCTTTATTCAACGATTGATAAATGAGCCGTCTTGATTTTATTACTCTTATATCTGTTATCACAGCGTAACTCCAACAGGTCTGTTCAGGCAAACATTAGGTGTTCAAAATCAGTCATAATTAGAGGAGACATTCTGTTCCACTTGGCTGAATATATGTGCAGTGAAAGTTTGGCTGGATCCCTTACCATTCTGTTGATTCTCACAAAGTCCTCGGGTGTCTTGGCCCAAGCAGGAAGCTCCACATCACACACCGGGGTGCCGTCATCTCTGTCCCCCAAACCATAGCCGTTATTATTCACAAACATCTCCGGCAAGTAGTAGAACTCAGGAATCAGCTCCTACCGGCAGATTGACAAAGGCAAAGGTTTATTTGTTTATTTGTTGGTGTGTATGAAGTGTAAGGAAGATGAAGGCACCTCAAAAGACAGCTTTGAATTTGTAACATCAGTTTCATATCTTCTTACCTCCAAATGCAACTTATTAAATAGGTTGAATAGTTTAAAATGTTTACACTGTTAAAATGTTGACAGCTTTTCAAGTAGGCGTCGAAAGAGCCACCAGATGAGCTGTGAAGGACTTTACAGTGATTTGTAAAAGCACTTATGAGAAAAGGAAAGGAAATAATAAGAAAATAAGCAAAGGGGATGAGGGTGAGCTGCAGTTATTTCCTAGCCAAGTGCTGGGTTGATTGTGTTATGTTTGGGGGGTGGGTGAGGGGGTCAGGAGGTGGTTTGGGTTTTCCGTGAATCCCATGGGATCAGGATCGAGTACGTGTGAGTAAAGTTTCTACATTAAAGACATATCTCATAACTTTATGCTTTAGTACCCTGATCAGCTAGTGCATGCTAATATTATACACAGCAGCTACGCTAATTTGTCTCCACTCGTTTTCCTTTTTATACCCATCTCGAGGCTTCCAGGAGATAGTGTCAGCACTAATAGATCTTCAGTGATAAGAGGCTAACCCAGCGAGGATCCTGAGGTATCCAGAGATTGCCGGGTAGATTTGGGGTATTTTAAAGCAAAGATACCAACCCTATGTGGACTTTAAGGATGTCAGCAGGATGTACTTCCATCATACAGCTTCCACTGATGGACTGTATAGGGTTATAAAAAGGACACTTTTTATAATCACACTACCTGCTGTTTAAAATAAAATACACACAAATAAAACAAACTCTATGGTAAAGAGTCACCCAAATGAGTCTGGTTTCTCTCGAGGTTTCTTCCTCGTACCATCTAAGAGAGTTTTTCTTTGCCACGGTTGGTCCAGGCTTGCTCATTAGGGATGTTTTTATAACCTTTGTTTGATTTTGGACCTTTGTATTGTTGCTTATGCTCTGTGAAGCTGCTTTGAGACTGTAAAAAGTGCTATATAAATAAAACTTATAAAAAAATTTTAATTAACTGAAAGCCATGATGGTGAAACAGATCTTTGCCACTGAGCCCATGTGTGATGCCAACCGGCAGTGACCGCAAAACAAAGTGCCAGCTCGAAGATGCTAACATTTAATTTGAAAATAATAATTTAAAATAAAAAAAACCCTCCTAATGTCAGTCTGTTCTACAAGTTTTTTTTATATTTTTGGATTCAAGGGAAAAACATTTATCTTAACCAAAAATTCTACGTTTGAAATCTATATAGATTTATGATCCTAATTTTTTAAGGATCCTAATCAAACAGCATCTTTTCCCAAAATATTTTATAGTTATAATCAAATGTGTTTTTTTTTTTTTACTTAAAACAATATTCCAAAGAGTATCAATAAATCATCCTAACTTCAGAAAGAAATTATTTTATCATTTAACGCTTTTCAGGATAACATTTCCCGCTTTAAACTTTAGAAACTTCAGTAAATGTTTTAACAGAAGTCACCGACATGTTGGCGTATGTAATAACTGGTTTTTGAACAAGTTGCTGTTGTTATTTCAGCGTACTAGCTACCTTCAGCCAATAAAACTTCAACTTCATTGAACTCATGGGAATTCACAAAGACTGCTACATTCCAAACCTCAGATATGTCCCTCACAAATTACCCACAAACCCCTGTGAGAGCATGCGGAGCATGTGCACATGAGGAATTTGGCTTTTGCTCTTTAATGTCATTCTAAAGCACTTGCAGTTGAAGAGCTTTTAAAATCTTCTCCAAACAAGTGAATCTGTGTGAAGTCGAAGCATAAAGACGTTCAAATGCCCGCTCTTCGGACTGTTCCTTGTGTGAGAACATTTAGACGTATCTTTGTTGTCCGAATTTACACAACTGCTAACCTAACCACCTAAATGTTGTTCTCTACTGAATACTAATGGCCACCATATGCTTCCAAAAGCCCAGTGCATTGGCAGTGACACAAATCACGGATTTCGAAAGGCAATACTGTGGCAGTTTCAGCGCTTTAAACTTCACCCAAAGGACCCCAGCCAAAGTTGAATAGAGAAGTCAATCTGTCACCCTGCAGGACATTCCGTAGTGAGAGCTGGCGGATCGGAGGTGAGCTCGGAGACGTTTTGAGTTCCCTTGCCTCCTTTGACTGGGCGGCCATTAAACCGTCTACAGCCTCATAATAGGCTGACGAGTCAATCACACTTCACCGCAAGCTCTCTAAGGTCCAAATTCTGCCCACGTCTGCAACTGTCCCACACTTTACACTTTAAGGCTGATCTGTATTTTTATAATAGATTATTCAGAAATCGTTGGAGAATATTTTTCTGTTCTCTTTCTTTCCTTTTGGTCTCAATTGCTTGCCAAGTTAATGGCAGATGGATGCGATTTTGGATCTTTATTTTTTTTAGTTGAGGTCATTATTTGGATCAGTCCGTTGGGAATACAATGTTAGGGCTGAAGAAGAACCACTTCCTAGCTTTTTCTCTTTGTGGCTCTGCTTATTTTGTTTCTCTTTTCTCTGTTTGATTGTGGATCAAAAAGGATCGAAAGACTGCATTTAGCATTAGCTGCACACTCTCTGGTGAAAGGAGTGTGACGGGTTTAAAGACAGGGTGAGCATGTATGTGTGCTGGGTCATTTGCTCTTTTAGCGAGGTCGCCCCTGTTAAGCTAGCTTTCTCTGACAGCTTGTACTCATTACTGGAGGAACAGGGAAATGGAAGGGGTCGGGACAGACATGAACGACAAGGGACTCAGAAACAAGCTTTCCCTTTAATCAGGCTGGATGACTACATTTTTGTCAACGTTTTTTTGGAATGTTGATGTTTTTTTTTAGGTTTTTAAATTAAAACCATTGCTGAGTGAGAAATGCTTTTCCTGTCTGGTTTCTTTTTGGACCCTAAATGTTTCCCTGTGAGAGACGAACAAAGGATCCTTAAGGCTTTATTATTTAGCCTATTATTAGGACTTTAATAAAAAATTAATAAAATATAATTTGCTTGAATATGAAGACTATTTGTCTCAGGGGGACGCAAGGTAGGTCTGCATCTAGACTTTTCTCTGTTCTGGCACCAAGATGGTGGAATGAACCTCTCATCAATGTCAGAAAAGTCCCTGGCTGTCTTTAAGAGACAATTAAAGACCCACATGTTTCTCATATACATAGAAATTGACATTAAAAAGCTATGCTACTCTTTTCAACAGTTTTTGCGGGTTGTTACACTTTGATTTGTGATGTAATGTACCAGTATTGAGCTGTTCAATGATGAGACTCAAAGCACTTTTGTACGTCGCTCTGAATAAAAGTGTCTGCTAAATGCTGTAAATGTAATTGTAGTAATATTTTTATGTAAATCAGAACGGAAAAAATTTACCCAAAGAAACCAGCTTGTTGTGCACAGGGGCATTTTCATGCTGAAACAGTGTTTGGGCCGCTCAGTTACAGTGAAGGAGTAATGTAAAAGACATGCTAGAAAGATACAATGAGGGGGCTGTTTAGATATCGCATCTTTTGCGTGCTGAGTTTCATTATTTACATTTGCACCATTTGGCACACGTCCTTATCCAGAGCGATTTACATTATTCTCTGTTAAGGGCCTTGCAAGGGAAGTGGTGGCACAGTGGTTATGGTGTTGGACTGATACCAGAAAGTTCGATTACAAGCACCACCATGCCACCACTCTGGGTCCCTGAGCTGGGCCCTTAACCCAAGGCTTGAACCCCGGTGTTTCTGGTCTTCAGATTAACAGCTGGCAGTGGTGGGGCTTGAACCCAGGTCTTCCTGGTCTCCAGATGAGCAATTCAGCGCCTTAACAATTTGAGCCACCATCTGGTTGCATCTTTAACTTTGCCATATACAATATTGCTTTGAGTCTCTATCAATAAATAAATCGATAAAAATAAGAATAATTTAACAATTGCTCAGTTGTATAAAAGAGAGAAATGTAAGTAGCTCTGCATAAGGACGTCTG
Source organism: Bagarius yarrelli (assembly GCA_005784505.1). Classification (NCBI taxonomy): domain Eukaryota; kingdom Metazoa; phylum Chordata; class Actinopteri; order Siluriformes; family Sisoridae; genus Bagarius; species Bagarius yarrelli. The sequence continues at coordinate 2,693,894 of VCAZ01000014.1, read as the reverse complement.
CCATATGCTGTAAATGTAAATGGAATGATCTCTACCACTGCGCTACCAAATTTCAATGTAGACATGCGGCAATCATTGTTTTTCCCAGGTTCGTCCGCACCGTAGCGACATGAAAACATCTCAACATTTTATAATGCAAAAAGCGCACTGTAGGTCATGTGACAAAAAACAACTAATCAGAACCAACCTCCCGTTTTTTGTTACAAAGAAACCTTAGCAGTAAAATGAAGGATCAGCTCGTCAGTCTATTTTTTCTTCCTTTTTTTCTAACAAAAAATGCTAAAAATCCTGAAATTTTGGCCTGAAATCCTGAAAAAAATGCTGAAATTTCATTTTTGTAATTTTTTTGTTCTCGGTTTCCAACGATACACCTCCGGAGTGCAAACGACCGAGTGCTTTAAAAGAAGTTTTGGCGCAATATGTGAATCGCCCTTTACATGAAAGTGATGGTTATGTGTCCACAAATTTTAGGCTAAAAGCTAAAAAGTTACTCTTTTGCGTAACCATTAAAAACTGCAGCATCTTCAAGAGTTCCCGGCTTTGTTTCTTTAGAGAAACTTGCTTTAATTTTAGCACAAATCTCTATTTGTGGCCTGTTTTTATTTCCACCTGCACTGAACTGTAAAACAGCGTTGGGGTTTCAGCAGAATCCCACCTGCACGTGTGTTTTTACTTGTTCTGCATCGTAGCTTGATGTTGCTTTTGTCTTTTGAGGCCAGAAATTACCCCTTTACATAAAAGACTACATTTTGTTAGCTTTTGTCGTTAATGCTTTGTTAATTGCCCGGGGTAAAATGAACACGACGTGGGCTGACACTTTTAGGTCAGCGTCAGTGTGTTCGAGTCTGAGCTGCAGAGCGAGGAAATAAAGGAGAAACAGGGACAGGCTGAATATTAAAAAAAGCTCATTGTTTTCTTGTAGCTCACTGTTTTCACTGTTTTCTTTAACAGGTTGTAGAAATAGAATAAAATCCGGATTGTATTATGAATTATAAATAGGGTGAATTTAATATTAGAACACGTTTAGGGACGAGCGCTGCACCTTTTCTTTTTGACATGGAGTAAGCAGTGGAGCGCATGTTGCTGCAGATCAGGAGATGCATTCATGGGATATTTAACATACAAAAAAATAATTTTGTGTAAATTAGTTTTAGAAGACATTTATGCAATAAATGTAATCGATAGGCAAAATTAATAATAATCAGTACTAATAATTAATTGCTGTGTTGTTATTATGAAAGGTCTTAATGAAATAAATGCATGTTAACGGAAAAGTGGTAGCTCGGTGGATAGGGTGTTGGATGGGTTCAATTTCCAGCATCACCTAGCTGCTGCTGCTGCTGCTGGGCCCCTAGGCAAGGCCCTTAACCCTTAACTGCTTAGTTAGATAAGGAGAAGAGACGGCCTTATCCAAAGCAACTTACATTTTATCTTATTATACAGCTAAGCAATTGAGGGTTAAGGGCCTTGCTCAGGGGGCCCAGCAGTGAAAGCCTGGCTGTGCTGGCAATCAAACCCACAAACACCTTAAACACTGAGCTATCATTATAAAGTGTGTGGAATTCCCTTAGATCGGCGAGCACTGTATTCTTATTCATTTTATTGATAGAGACTCAAAGCAATATTGTATATGGCAAAGTTATAGATGCTGCCAGATGGTGGCTTAAAAGGCGCTGAGTTGCTGATCTGGAGACCACAACTCAGCAAAGTTCAAGCCCCATCACTGTTAGCTGTTGATCTGAAGGCCAGAAACACCTGGGTTCAAGCCCCACCACTGGCAAGCCAACCACCTTAAGCAAGACCCTTAACCCTTCCTGCTCCAGGGGCGCTGTATCTTAGCTGACCCTGCGCTCTGACCCCCGACTTACTAAGATGGGATATATGAAAAAAAGAATTTTACTGTGCTGTAAAAAAGAATATGTGACAAAATAAAGGCATTTACGGCATTAGATGCTGCAATTATTGTTAACTAACTTTTTAATTCAACCCACCATTCAGCCTTGGTATAATATCTGCTTTGATTAGAAGTGGTAGAGCAGTGATTAAGGAGTTGGACTGCTAATTGGAAGATCAGGGTTCCATTCCCAGCACCATCATCAAGTTACCACTGCTGGGCCTCTTAACAAGGCCCTTAACCCACAATTGCTCAGTTGTATAAAAGATAAATGTAAGACGCTCTGGATAAGGACGTCTGCCAAATGTCTCAACTGTAAATGTAGTGATGTAATGTTTGTTTACTTTATTTACTCCTTATTTCACCGAATGAATTTTTATGGAATTATGGAATCCGTCTTATTTGTATAAAAAAAATTGGGTAACACGCATGCTATAAATCATTAGTTAAGCATTAGTAAATAGTTAAATAATCAGTTCTAAAGCATTGTCCCTAAATTAATGTCTATGAACAATGCTTTAGAAATTATAATTTAGCTTCTATTTTTTTATTATTTCATTTTTTTATTTTAATAACTGACTTTTTTAATAGATTTAGGGGTGAAAGGACAGAATGGAGAACATAAACAAGAATAATTTGTAAATGTAACTATATAACAATATATAAATCATAGAAGAGTATAAATACAGACAAATTCATTGAGATCTAAACACAAAACAGATGATGAGAATGAAAAAATGAACCAATCAAAAAAGGGGTGGAGTTAGGGCCAGGAAGCAAATAAAAAGGATTTGTGCTGTAAAACATGTTGGATGTTATAAAAAAAAAAAAAAGTAAACTATTAACTAACTAGTAATTAACTACTAATTACTAAAGTTCTGGATCCATTAGCATGTTCAGAATTTAAAGCGTGTCCTGTCTTACCTTGACATCTGAAGTGTCCCGCTGGCAGTTCCTCCACGAGCGCAGGATCCCAGAGAAAGTACGGTTAGGGTGATGGAACCTGTTGCCATTGCTGCTTAGAAAGAAGGTCGTAAACGGTTCCTGGATAGAAAAAAAAAACATAAACACAAAGAACTTGTCACATATTTCTGTTAACACATTTCATTAGCAAGAAATGTTTATTCCCGGGCGCCAAAACCCCAACATTCTGCAGCAGGATCCAGGCAGTGGAGTAATGGCCGCATCACATTACACAGGATCGCCATGTGATCCGCTTCCTGCCGAGCTCGACTGATAATTAGGCATAACTTCGACAAATCTGCGTTTTTCAAAGAAACTAATATCATTCCGCTGCATAAACACTGGCAAAGTGAAATCCAAATTCATTTCTATGGTAATTTGACGCAATCGCATGATTGAGCGCTCCAGGAAGCTGGAGGAAATGTTCCGTTTGCATAAACATCTCAATGTGGAGGACATATCTGTCAGATTATGGAGGGTTAGTGAAGGTTTTTTTTTTCTTTCTTTCTTTCTTCTTTCTTTCTCTTCTCATTTATACCCACGGTGCCTGAGGCAGAATTAATTACTGAATGTGGCCTGTTGAGGAGCAGAGCTCTGCCTCTAATTGGCTCTTATTCACCATCATCAGTCCGAGCTGGAGTGACATGGTGAGGCAGGAGGAGGCAGCCGGGGGAGAGTTGATGGCGTCTCCATTTTTATTCCAGCCGAGCTTAACAGCTGTCACAGCACTCTTTCTCCAAATCATCATCATCAACTCTGTACGTTTTATTAGTGCAGCCAATTACAGACGGTTCATTTGTAACGTCTATAAAATTAAACACGCTGCTTATTTAAGTGGGATTAAACTGGAATGAGAAAGTTAAGCTTATTCGGGCGGCTTAGTATTGATTGAATAATGTCAACTTTAATAATTTGCAAGATTTTATAAAAAAATCTTATAAAAATCAGTAGTTTTAGTTAGTTGAACTGATCTAAAAAATAATAAGTAAATTAATGAACAGTACGGGGCGCTTAAGGTGTTTGACTGCTAATTGGAAGCTGAGGGTCTGATTCCCAGTACCATTAAGCTGACATCTTTGGGCCTTTGAGCGAGGCCCTTAACCCCTAATTGCTTAGTTGCATAAATGAGATAAATGTAAGTAGCTCTGGATAAGGGCATCTGCAAAATGCTGTAAATGTAAATGTACTGAAAATAATAAATGTAAAACTTTGTTTCTTTTGTTTTACAGGGTTACATTTGTATTCTTATCTATTATTTGTTTTTTAATGTTATCTTTTTTTTTTACTTTTTAATTTTAATTTAAATTTATTATTTTAATTTTTAGGTTAACAACCATTTAATAATTAAAACTATTTTTTTTAAGCGTCAATTTATATTTAGGGTGCAATTTTATTATATTTACAGACTCTAAAATAATTCTTTACATCAACATACTGCATGTGAATGTATTTTAAGACACATTAGTAAAATCTACAGTAATTAAATGGTTTTTTTTGGTTAAAAAAAAATAATAATAAAAATTGAAAAAATTACGGTTATGAAAACTAGAAAGTTTTTGTTGTTGTTGAAATTATATTATATAAAAGAGTTCCTATTAAAGATTTGAACCTTCCGAATTTTCTAAAGATAAAAAAGAGAGAACGAAAAGATTTACTAAAGCTACTAAGAAAGTTTCCTAAGAACTATTTATATCAGCATATATCATCATATTCCATCATTGTGGGTAGCTCTCATGTCCGTAAAAATTAATTATTTAATATATTTTTATCTTCATTATTAATATAGGGCAAAAGCTTATTATATTTTCCAACTACAAAATTATATATTTTTCCATCATCCTACTACACATGAAAGCAAATGTCTAAAAAATAAGCTTTATATCACAAACAACCCTGAAACGTAGCTGTCCGATTTTGTAAAATTGTGTATCCAATTTTGTATGTTGTTACTGAATAAAGTTTTTTTTTAATTAATTAGACTATTAAACTGTTCCAAATGATGTTAACGATGGAGGTAATCAGTGAAATTGTGGAAGATAATTTTACTTTAAAAAAAATCTCCGGAATATACTATCGTACTGAAGACATAAACATGTCACACTGGGTTATTTGGGTACTAGAAATAAAATTCTTTTTGTTGGAATCTTTACTGTAAACAAGTTACTCGTGTCCCAAATTTCCATACATGGAAAAAGAAAACATTTTTTACTTATTCTTATTTATAGGAAAGCATCAAAATGTGTTTTTAAAGACAATAGTAGTCACATAAAGCATATTGAATAAGTAAAAAAATGTTTTATTTGCTTATGTATGGAAACTTATGTATGGTAGAAAGGTAGATAGAGCTTGTACATGAAGAAAATATTTTCTGAGAGAAATTTTCAAAAAAATTAAATATAAAAATGATTTATTGGCAGCACCATTGTAAAAAAAAAAAAAATTGCACTACCAAGTACCAAGACAGCAAGTCATCTTGATATACATATTTCCTTCTTTCAGGTCAGACTAGGACAGGAGAGCTGTGATTGACATTTGTTTCTCAGGAATTTCTGCTCTGTCTGCTAACCATAAAGCTAACACACAGCGGCCTGTAAATCATTAGCGCGTAGGCATATGCTAGTCTAGTGTAAAAGCTCAGACTTCTCTAGCGGATGTTGAGTTTGACTTACGTCCTGTTGCAAATGAAACAGCCAACATCCGGCGTGATCGACTATCAAAGTCGTTTTCATTCAAACGCCTCAGTCTAAAACAGATGATGCTCAAACAAATGGCATCTTGGGATCGTTTTAACAGATGCAACAATGCTAAAATTTCTTACAAGCTTTGTGATCAATAGCTTTCTACAAGCTTAAAGTTGCTTTCTATGAGATCACGTCGACTAATGGGATCAAATGGGTGAAAATGAACTCAAAATGAACAGTTACAGCACTGAACAGATTAACACACTGGGGTTTAAACAAAACAAAGCAAATCCTACAACTGATGCATAAAAAGAAAGTATTTTCAAAAATAATTTTTTTGGGGGTCCTGACAAATTATGAGCAATCGGGTTTGGAATGAAGTTTTTTATATAGTATTGGATGTTATCAAAAAAATCACATCAAAGCTAATAATTTTATTTCATTTTTTTATGTAACCTGCAATATTTTAAAATTTGTGATTCAGGTTCAAATTTTAGCACCTGAAAGCCGACCAATGTCTCAGAGTTGCTGAACTGATACATTTAACCAAATAGCATAAGCATAAAATGCAAGGAGAGGAAATCATATTAGAATAATAGGGTTTTGTTATATGACTGGCAACCAGACCAGATACCAGTATATAAAACTCCAAAAATGGACTGAGCGAACAAACAAAAATTCTCACAGCATAAAGTGAAACAGGAAGTCAACAAAGTTTATAACAAAGGTCTGATGTCCACACATTTCTGACCATACAATGTAGTTTTCTATTAAATAGCATATAAGTAGTATTAGTATTAGTAGAAGTGGGAAATAAGTAGTAAGAAAATAAAAGAAAAAGCACAAAAAGAGTAGTAATAGTAGTACTAGTTAAGGTATTATGATAAATATTACATTACTATTATTATTATCAGTAGCAGTAGCAGTAGTATTAAAAGAAGAGGTAGTAAAAAACAGTAGTAGAAGTAGTAGTAATAAAACTGGATATAGTATTAATAAAACTATAATAAATATTTTTTTTTATGATGATTAGTAGTAGTAGTACTAGTAGTGGTAGTAGTAGTAATAAAAAGAAGGAGTAAATGTAGTTTCAGTAGTAGTAGAAGTAAATAAAAAATGAGTAAATGTATTATAAGTATCGGGAGTAAATGAAGAAGTAGTAAAAAACGTAGAAGGAGTAGTAATAGTATTAGTTAAAGTATTATTATAACTTTTACATTACTATTAGATGTTCTTCTTCTTGTTCTTATTATTTTTATCATCATTAGTAGTAGCAGAAGTAGCAGAAGTAGTAAATGTACTATCAGTAATGGTAGTGAAGTAAATAAAGAAGTGTTAGTACAAGTTTAATTGGTCAAAGTATTATTAATATTATTATTACAACAACAAAAAGAACTGAGTGTAGTATCGGCAGTAGTAGAAAACCTAGACTATAGTAGTACTAGTACTAATAGCCACAGTATTATTATTAGTAGTAGTAGTTGTAGTTATAAAAGTAAATAAAGTAGGACTTACTATCCTGACAAGCCAGTGGAGGGTGGAGGCTGCAGATGAGTAGTGGGTGGAGTAGTGACATGGTGGAGCCTCGTCATCCCACGCTTCATAACGCTCAGCGAAAAACACAGCTCGCTTTGGGTTCAGGGCTCCGATTGGCTGCAAAAAACAATAATTTTTTTGTTACAATATATAAAACAATGTACATTTTTTCTGTTATTAGAGTTTATTAGAGTTAATAACATGCCATGAACTGTTCCGAGGCGGCGCAGAGGTATTTTCTGGGGATTAAATTGAACGCAAATAATATTTCGGAGCATTTTAATGATTAAATGGACCAAGAAAAGTTTTTAAATTAATAATTCATATTTATATAAGTTATTGCATCTTCATTTAAAATATAAAAATAATTTAATGCTTCATTAATGAATCATGAAGAATTAAGCCAGATTAACATAACATATTTATTGTTAATAAACATTTTATAAGGAGATAGCTCGAGAAATAGCTCTTTATTTATTTATAAAAGTCAGAAAACAAAGGCAAAGTATTTATTTATTTATCTATTTATTCATATTCAAGAAGCCCTGCATATAATTTTACTACTAATAATATAGTTTATACTAATAATATCATTTATAACAATAATTATTATTATTATGATTATTATGATTATTATTATTGCTGCTGTTGTTATTATTATTATTGTTATTCATTATTGTTATTTATTATTAGTAGTAGTAGTCGTTGTGATAGTAGTCATAATAGTTATGTTATAATAGTAAAGGTCACTACCATAACAATGCTACCATACCTACTAAAGGTAACTATATTAATAATTTCTAAAAAATTAGAATGTGTTTGCACTGCTAGTGTTTTGCATTAAGTCCACCCGCACATATATTTGCTCAAATTGAAATTTTATTTGTCACATACCTCATTATTCACAGTACAATAGTAATACGTAAAACGGGGAAGTGGTAGCGCAGTGGTTAAGTTGTAAACTATAGTAAAACGGGGAAGTGGTAGCGCAGTGGTTAAGTTGTTGAACTACCAACTTGAGTACCCAGGTTTAATTTCTTAGCCACACCAAGACACCACTGCTGGGCCCATGAGCAAGGCCCTTAACCCCCAATTGCTCAGTTGTATAACAAGGAATACTGTAAGTCGCTCTGGATAAGGACGTCTGCCAAATGCTGACAAATGTAAATGTAAAATGTTTCTATGAATTTCCAAACTTAAATTAAATTGGGTAAAAATATACAGAAAAAAATGTAATCAAAAATGAAATAAAATAAAATAAAATAAGATAAGAGATATAATAAAAAATGAAAATATACTGTATTGTATTGTGTATTGTATATAACTGTGTGTATATATAAAGTGACTGCAGTAAAATATAAAGTGCGGTTGTGCTTTTACGCAAATTGTTATTATATTTTATATTTTGGTGCATTAATCTTTCGTGTAATTTTTAAATAGTGTCATTTTTTATACCTCCTAATTGCTGCTGGTCTCTAAGAGCTACCAAAGGAATTCGGTTGCCTTACAATAAAGTCTATTTATCTTTTTATCTTTATTTACATTTCTGGCATTTGGCAGACGTCCTTATCCAGAGCGACTTACATTTATCTCTTTTTTTACAATTGAGCAATTAGAGGTTAAGGGCCTTGCTCGGGGGCCCAACAGTGGTAACTTGGTGGTGCTGGGAATAGAACCCTGATCTTCTAATTAGCAGTCCAAATTCTTAACCACTGCACTACCACTTTCTTATGCCATAGGGGCATCTTTATTACTAGTAATAAAACTAGTCACTAAAACTACTACTATCACTTTACTACTACTATTAAAAAATCTACTATTAATACTACTTATACTATAATACTACTACTAAAAAAATACTGTCTACATTGTGGTTTTTTGTGTGTGTTTGTCGTCCAGCCAAACATTCTACCAACATTCGTTCTGTCCAAGGTTTAACCAATGAAATCTCACTTTTAAACCCGAACGGTGTATCTGAACACTTAAACAGAGAAACTGTGTTGATTTCTAGTAAAAGAAACATAAAAACATGGCGAAAAAAAAAACTATCTCGAACATTTCATCTGTTATAATACTGTATCAAGGGCGGATAGAATGCATGAGAAAGAAATCTGTGTGTGTGTGTGTGTGTGTGTGTGTGTGTGTATGCGTGTGTATGAGCAGTAGAGTTCTGAATGTTTGATGGCCGAGACGTTGCAGAGCTCCATTAGCTGCTGTGCTGCATACAGCACTGTGCTCTGTCTGTCACACCCTATTACACTTTCTGTCCTCAAACCTCAAATATTATCTCAGGATATAGTGTGTGTGTGTGTGTGTGTGTGTGTGTGTGTGTGTACGGGCGCCATGCAAACCTACGATTTGGATGGAAGCTTTAAACCTGGTTTGTGCCAGAAACAATACACATTTGTACATAAACATCCGAGTGGGTTTGTAGCAATCTCTAAGGCTCCTGTTGAAGGTTAAAGATAATCTGGCATGTCTTAACCTTGTCTGACCCGCGTACATCCGCATATACAAACACAAACACACACACACACACACACACACACACACACACACACACACACACAGTGGAGCTGGCCTTCGTCTGCAGTTAAGCCCCCTTACACACTTCTGCACAATGTCCAGAGTAAACATCCTCACTGGCATTTATACAGCTGAGCAGGGTATGGACACAGATGGTGATAAACCTGTCCTTAAACAAGGTAAACACTTTGCAGCAGTAAGAAACACGTCCACTAAACAGAATTCATTTCAGAAATTTCCGCATTAAAATGCACATGGAAGCAAAATGGTTTTTATTATCAACATAATGACATGCGAGCTCTTAACCTTCAGCCTGTTATTCGCTCAACCGGCAGCAGAGCAGGAAAAGCCAATAGTGGTAAATGTCAGGGGTTTTTTTTCTTTTGCAGATCAGGACGCATACATCAGGTTGCTTAATTTGACCTGATTTTGGCTCTAAAGACAAGCTCTATTAAACACCCGTCCAAAATTGATCGTATTTAAACAGATAGGTTTATTTATGGCATTTGGCTCTAGGCTGATTCTGAAAATGTGTTGACGTAAAATACATAATTACGTCAAGATTAATCTTACATGGGTGTTATACAGCATGTCAACAGATCTAAATATCCATTCATTCATTCATTCATTCGTTCGTTTTATACCCGCTTATTCCCTAATTCGGGGTCCTGCTGGAGTCTATCCCAGCCATCTCTGAAAGGGCCAAATGCAGAAGGGGGAACCCTGGACAGGTCGCCAGTCCATCACAGAGCCACACACAGTTAAACTCACTGCTATGGGCAATTTAGAATCATCAATCAACCTAATATACATGTTTTTGGACTGTGGGAGGAAACCAGAGAACCCGGAGTAAACCGACACAAGCACAGGGAAAAAATGCAAACTCCACACAGAAAGGCCCCTGCCCAGGAATCAAACCCGGGACCTTCTTGCTTTGAAAAAACAGTGCTAACCATTAAGCCACTGTGCTTCCCTGTCAAAAAATCTAGAATAGCTAATATACATAGTTATAACTTACAATATATATGTTAAAGTTTTAACACATTTAACAAACAGTACGCTGCAGGAGGCGGAGCTATCTGCCATACCAGACGTTAACAACCTTTTATTGGCTAACTTTTGATAGTAGTTATCAATCTGTAGGGAATGTGGTAGCTTGGAAGGTTATTTAATTCCCAGCACCACCATCTGTTGGTTGGGCCATTGAGCAATGTCCTTAGATTTTTGCTTAGCCATGAATGTAAAATGTAAATGTTATTATAAGCACGGTGCCTTAGTGTTTAGCACTATAGCGTCACAGCAAGAAGGTCTCAGGTTTGTATCCCCTGCAGGGGTCTTTCTGTGTGGAGTTTGCCTGTTCTCTCCGTCTTTGTGCGCTTTTACCCTGGTTTCTAACCACAGTCTTAAAACATGTATGTTAGGTTGATTGGTGTTTCTAAATTGCCCATAGGAGGGAGTGTGTGAGTGTAAGTATGTGTGGTTTTTTTCTGTATGTGGCCCTGTGATGGACTGGCGACCTGTCCAGGGTGACCTCTGCCTTTCACCCAATGACAGACTCCAGCAGATCCCAATGACCCTGATTAGGAATAAGCGGGTATATGGATGGATGGATGGATAGATAGAGGGACCTTATATAGTAGTCCACTTATTTATATAATAGTTTTTTTGAGGTACAAAAAATCCACATACAGTAAGCCTGACAGAACCTGCGGAATTCTACACAAAGAGTTACCCTATCACAGGATCGAACCATGGAATGCTGTGGCCGCAATGCTAACCGCTGTATATAACCACACATTGTATACATAAAACATAAATATAAGATAATTTTGAAGATCAAGAAGATAAGTTCATTTTGGTTTATGAGAAAATGACAGGTCTTTATTTAAACCAGCACTAACCATTTGATGGAAAATTTGGATTCATAACTGGTGTTTATACTCAGGAAGGGTTTCGATTACGTTTTAAAAAGATGTAACTCGAGACACAGGTAAAGTCTTTACAGCAACAATGAATTTTAATAGGCATATTAAATTGCCTGTTGAAGAAACCTCTCTAAGTGTTGTCTTTAGAAAGTGGTAGGCCTCGCCTGACTGCAACAAAGAGAAGTACAATTTTCTTCTTTTTTTCTTTTAGATTGTGTAACCCAGGGGTGTTCAAACTCGGTCCTGGAGGGGCAGTGTCCTGCAGAGTTTAGCTTCAACTTGCCTACCTGTAAGTTTCATGTATACCTGGCAAGATCTTGGTTCAGGTGTGTTTAATTAGGGTTGAAGCTAAACTCTGCAGGACACCGGCCACCCTGGCCTGTAATCAGTTCAACTGTTTAACTGGGGATTAGTAATATATAATATGATTTCACATAAACATTATAGCAAAATAAAATTTGTTTCTTCGCATATCCTATCTTAGAATGTTGGGGTCAGAGCGCAGGGTCAGCTATGATACAGCAGCCCCGGAGAAGGAAGAGTTAAGGGTCTTGCTCAAGGACCAAACAGTTGCAAACTGGGAGTGGTGGGGCTTGAACTGAGCCACAACTGCCCTTAATTTCTAAATTTTAGGGTCAATAAATTCACTTTTTTGGCCACGATGGGTATCAAAGCTGATGATCGACTTTTTAGAATACTCTAGTGAATCTATAACCTTCTTTAAAAACTTATAATAAAGCTCATTATGGCAAATAAAATCTTTTATGGTAATACGTGCCGAGAAGCTCTCAATAGTTTAGAGTGCACATGATTAGGAAAGATTGGTTCCTCAAGGGCTTGTTGGTTAATTAAGAGTCGGTCTGGAATATAGGAAAATATATCCAGGAATTCCTAAAGGAATTTGGTCTGATAAGAAAAATCTTTTGTTGGGAGGAACTTTTAGAGTTTACTTTTTATATTGCTCAAAGCATCTCCAATACAACATTAAAGTAAGGCTTCGTTTGACAAAGCCTAACCAGGAGCTGCCACAATGCAGCTATTTAATTTACTTCCTCAGGAGTACTACAGTATAACCCCTGTGAATACTCCATTTAAAAAATCCTTTAGAGCAGGACAAATTGCCTCCTAAGGCTTTTCAGTCACCTCTGCTAGCACCACCCGGAACGTAAGCAGTCAATATTAATATAGTCAACGTCAGGAAGTGTACGGAAGCAAGACCTGAGGGAAGATCGATAGTCCTCTGGCGCTCCTGAGTAGCGAAGTGTAGCTGCATTGTTCATGGATTAGCATGAGCGATAGCCACTACAAGATAATAAGTGGCCAGGAACCCAATAGAAGCTGTAATAAAATTCCAAGAGTGAGTACCATCGGCAGGGGAATAAAGCCAGCTTGATTAAAAAGCAAGTTAATTCTGAATAGAAAAAACTTCTGACACCCCAAATGGTAACACAGCTAAGTCATCACAATGCTTTAAGTTCCACATGGCTCTGTTATGTTACTCCAACCTTCTCTTTCTGTCCTCTTTCCTACCCCTTTCCTTCGTTTTTAATGACCATCCTCACTAGAGTTAGCACAACTGGCCTGGACGATAGCGGAGTTTATGGAGATCTGTGCAGATTAATGGGCTGATAATGAGCTGATACGTGATGGCCAGAACTGAGCCTGATAGGGCAGGCAGCCACAGGAAGTCTCACACTCTGTAAAAAGTTTGCATGGCAGAACCAGTCGAAAGCGCAAGATGAGTCCAAATTGTTGGGAATGTAAGATCCACTTAACTGAGAAAATATTGTTTGGCATGAAAATGAGGGCATGCCAAGTTCAGCTAAGCTGTTGGAGAAGTTAAGACCATGTGGAGCAAAGAGGTTAAACATGTTTTCCAGTAGAAGTGAAGTGTGTGTACGCGGGACGGATTTTATTAAAGGAATAGTTTGGCCCTAAAATTGGATTTGCACAATTTTCCAATTATTTGAAATTTACTCAGGGACTGAACTCTTCGGATTTGCACTGGAGCTGTGATATTAAAGTCACTTTACAAAATACTAAATGATAAATTACTTATTTTTACTAGTAGCTCGAAAATAATTTCCCCTATTATTTTTAGCAATAACCTCACCATGATTATCTTATTACTTCCTGAACATCTTTACCAGGACTACAGCTTACATAATCCTTTTTTTCTGTCAGAGGACTAAAAATCAACTTATTAATGGTTTTTAATCAGTATAAACTAATTTTATTTTAAAACCTATTTTATTATTACAAATTTGATCACAATGGTTCAGGACACTGTTGGATTTAAGTGTAAAATCTATTTGATTGAAAACATAAATACTTACAAACATTACTGAACATTTCCAAACCCTGGTTTAAATTTCTTATTTTTATATTTGCTTTTCCCTTAATAACATTTATATGTATACTAAATGGACAAGTATTGAACACCTGACCTTTATATCTCTCTATCTCTCTATCTATCTATCCTCTATCTATCTATCTCTCTCTCTATCTATCTATCTATCTATATATATATATATATATATATATATATATATATATATATATATATATATATATATATATATATATCACTCTTCACAATCTAGTAGTAGCGCAGTGGTTAAGGTGTTGGACTGCTAATTTTAAGATCGGGGTTTGATTCCTAGCACCACCAAGTTACCACTGCTAGGCACCTGAGCAAGGCCCTTAACCCCTATTTTCTCAGTTGTATAAGTGATAAATGTAAGTAGTTCTGAATAAGGGCATCTGCCAAAATGATGTAAATGTAATTGTGACTGTCTGGATTCGTGTGATTAGACACTAATGTTCGGGTGAGGAGGTCTGGGGTTCAGTCTGTGTTCCAGTTCATCCCAAAGGTGTTCATTTTAAGTGGTTGAGTTAAAAACCAGAACACAGCATGGCTTCATGGAGATCAGGGGCTTCATGCACAGGGGTATTGTCATACTGCTGCATGCAATAATGCAATGCTACAACCTTCAAATAAAAAAATTACAGAAAACTGTTTGCTTCCAACTTTGTGGCAACAGTTTTGGAAAGAAACCCTTAAAGGGGTGTTCTCGAAAGTCTACACGTTTTTAGCCATAAACTGAATGTAGAAAAAAGACATATAAAAATAATACTGCAATACTTAACAGTATGTGCAAAACAAATTACACATACTGTTAACTGTGTATGTATATACAAGATAGCTGCAAATGCCACAGTGACCTTTTGGTCATTTGGCCCGTCATCCGTTAATCTATTTGGTGCAGTTACAGTAATAATTAGTTTTTAATTAAATTACAGTTAGCGTCTGGGTTATAAAAAACTAAAATGTCTGTTTAAAGACCAGAATTGTTAATTGTAAAGATTAGCTAATACTTCTAACTGTACAGTGTTTTATGCGAGAATAAATCATCAGCGGAAATCCAAATTAGAAAGCCAGCGTGATGCTTTTAGCACACAGGAGGGTGCCCTTGCTGCAAATCTAGCGAGTCACTTTCCATTGTTAGCCTTATAAGCTAGTGCTAACCACCACAACGCTCCAAATTGTTGTTAGCCCCGACTACTTACTAAGCGTTTGTTGTTTCTGTTCTGGTTCTGATCTATGATTTTCTTTGTTAACGATTTATGCCTTTGCGATTTGGATTTGTTTGCTACGTTTATCAGTGTGTACCGTGTACCGACTTCTGCCTGTTTACTGTTTCCAATTTTTGGTCTTGTTACTTCTGATGTGTATCTTCGACAAAGCCTGCATTTTGGGATCCAACTCTGACTGTTCATTACACCCAGCTCATCCGTCTGTCTGACGTTATTGTGCATGAAATCACTACTTTGGGAAATTAAATAGCCATATTTTTTATCTAAAAAGTGGTATCTGGTAGGTGGTGTTTAGAAGTTTCCATTTATCTCATTTGTTCAACTAGGAAGTTAAGGGTTAAGGGCTTTGTTGAAGAACCCAGCGGTGACAGATTGTTAACCCAGCAATCATTGGCTATAAGTTATTAGCACTTTTGTCTTATAATCAATGATTGTGCAGTGGTTAAAGTTGTTGGACTTCTAATCGGAAGGTTGTGAGTTTGAATGTCAAAGCCAACAACAGACAGACGGATAAGCTGGGTTTCTTATTTGGATTTGCGCTGTTGTTGGGTTTGTTACCATGATTTGCATCTTAAGTTAAAGAAAAAAAAACCCCACTGTACAAGTTATTGGTTCGAGACAAAACTACAGTCAGAGCTGCTGGTATAGAAAATTCATCAGCTTCTGATCAATCAGATTTTAGAATTCCATAGTGATGTGGTACAAGAGGCTGTTACTTATGCAAGATGTATATGTAATTGTTATTTTTCTTTAACAGTCTAACGGCTAAAAAGCTAACAACATAAATCATTTTGCTAAGGTATTTACAATTATGCTAAAAATTTGTATTTTAATTGTACGTTAAATAATTTATATTGCTTATTCAAGTCAAAGTTAATTTGAACTAATTTGCATACTAACTGCATTCTTTTTTTTCCAATTCTGTTATTTAAATGATCTTGACTTGACCATCGATGGTTGGGAAAGGCGTCTACTACGAAATAACAGTAACAAACACATTTCTAAATCGAACCTTTGTTTATACCTAAAACAGGCCGTTTAATAACAAACCTATTATCATTTATCTTTCGTCCCCGATATGCTAACGATACATTAGCCGTAGTGTAATAATACAATCTCAATAACCTCATTATCAGACGATTAAAAATCCATTTACGGCATGGCGGCTTTACGATTTTAAAGGCTCATAAAAAATGGCCGGGTTTTTCTTAATCCCTTAAAATCTCCATCTCAGTGAAAAAGAGCTTTGACCTGATCTGATGTCTCATAAAAATCTATTACATAAATAAAAATCCCAGCTCGCAAATTTTACTGAGATGTTAATGATACGTAAATGTTTTTTTCGCCTGGTGAAGTGCAGTTTAGCGTGAAGTAACAAGCGGGAGTCGAACAGTTTTTGCTAAAACACATAAAAACAGAGTGGTTTTTTTTCGACACCAACATACTAGAGTAAAAAAAAAGCAATTCTGTAACACCAAGCCAGCAGAAAGAACCTTCACACCTACTTGGCCGCCATATTAGCTTGGCTATGCCAAACAGTCTTTGTGAAGTTTTGCCAGTTTTACTGCCCTACTGAGCATTTCTGTTCTCATGTCTTTTAGCCTTGTGTATGATTCTTTTCCTGTTTTTTTTCAGACTTCTGCTTTCTGAATCACCATTTTGCCTAATTGCCCATCAGACTGATAATTTTTTGCCTGTGACCACAATTTAGATATTTGCTTTGGGTGTTGAATTGTTAATTTCTCTTTACAATAAACTTCTGCACATGGATTCTAACCCGAGTTTAGCTTCACCTCCGTCACAAATTCAATAAAAAGTTAAATAAAAAACAACAAGCCAGAACAAAGTGCTAACTCGCCACTAGCTAATTACCACACAAGCAAATTATTGCTAACACTGTATTGCATCTTTAAAGGTATTTAGAAACAAATGTAAATGGCATTTGGCAGACAAAGCAAATCAACGTACATACACGAATATATATTATATATATATATATATATATATATATATATATATATATATATATATATATATATATATATACACAAAATATATGAAATCTCATAACTTTACTCAAAAATGAATCAATTATGAACAATAAGCAATGTTGGTAGCAGCAACGACGCCTTACAAAGTTCTCTAAACGAGCAAAAAGATTGCAGATTTATCTCATAAAATAAACCCCTATGCTAATCCAAACTTTTTAGCTAGATTCCGATTGCAAATCCGTCCCTCATACTCTCGTCTTATTTTAACTATTTTTCAAATCCGGTAGCTAATAAAATCCCCTGAGACACCACTTAGCAAAAATCCAGGAAAACTTTTGTACTTTTTGACCAATCGTCTACCTCGTCTACCTCATTAGCGTGAAAAAAACCACCGCTATCTTCAAACCCGATCAGGATCAGTTGCTGATGCTCCTGATTGAAGCAGAGCAGTTTTGGAGATTAGAGCACAGGAGAGTGCATTTAGCCTGTAATATCTGCTCTGTTTCTCCCTGGAGACAAGCATCCAGCATTTCATATTTCAGAGGAAATTACATTAGGGCTCAGAGCGATGGCAGCGTCTTTCAGGAGAATCAGCGCTTGTTTTCTCTGGCCTCGTCAGCCGGCGAGATCTATGTACGGCTTCAGTCTGATCTAATCAAGATCCTGCAAGTCAAAACAAAGCAGATGCTTCTCTAAAACATCGGCCATGGCGGAAGCACGATACGCATTCACGCTTGGAAATTATTTCTAGGTTTTCTTCATTGTCAGGCAGCCATGGAAGAAAACTCTACTGTAGCACTGTTGAATTCTTCATTCTGATTGGTCAGGAGGCGTTGAATAAATTGCAAGATAGTTGATTACAAGATTTATCTGTATTGACTTACAGCTTGCTCATACAAACAACTGTATTTAATTTTTTGGGGTCATCTGCATTTATATTTATTTCCAGAGAAAGAACAAGAGAGCTGAAGGCGAGGAAACAATGATGTTTAGCAGGAAAACACAGTGTTAAAAAAACTCGAAAGCTCCTGATCACAATTCTGTATGAAATTTATGTTTATGACTGATAATCAGACACACAAGTGTAACTGATAATCAGACACACAAGTGTCACCCAGAATGGGGACAGGTTTTGAATATTAAGAAAAGAAAGAAAGAAAGAAAGAAAGAAAGAAAGAAAGACAGATTGATAGACAAAGAGACATATAGACATACAGTTAGTTAGATAGATAGATAGATAGATAGATAGATAGATAGATAGATAGATAGATAGATAGATAGATAGAAATAAAGAAAAAAAAGAAAGAAAGGGGCAGTCAGACAGATAGACAAACAGACAGGCAGACAGATAGACAGATAGATAGATAGATAGATAGATAGATAGATAGATAGATAGATAGATAGATAGATAGACAGACAGACAGACAGACAGACAGACAGACAGAAATAAAGAAAAAAAATCAAGGTATTTATTAAGGGAAAGGGCAGGGGAAATGTGTGTTCTGGTTTGTATTTCCGGCCTTTTTCTTTCTTGCCAAAATGAGGTGGGCAAAAATTTGGTGCGTTCCTAGTCAATACTCGTGTCCTGTTAAAAAAAAAATCCCTATTTTTTCCCATATAATTTTGATAAATACTATTAAAAATAGTAAACTTATCTTGTTAATAATAAATAGCCATTTAAAGATTAAACAATAATAATTACAATATTTCTTTTATAATAATTGAAAAAAGACTTACTATCTTGCCAGATTGCTTTGGTATACATTATAAACCTCTGAAGAAAACAGGAAGGTTTGACAAAACTTTAACCATAAATGCACAGCGCTATTTCTAAAATGTGGCTGTAATAATAAAAGTTTCTCACGTGCAGACTGCATAACTGAGGTAATTATGTCTGCTGTCCCTCTTCCACTTTCCCCTTCACACGTTCGTGATAAGTTCAAAATGAGACAAGTCATCTAATTTCCTGTCAAAGCCGTGCAAAAGAAGTCGAATAACACGCGTCGAAAATGCAGTGCCGCAACACCAGCGTCTGATTGGCGAGTATTAGCATGCGCTAATTAACAGCTGCGAGCTGAGCGTTTTCTTTTCTCCGTCAGCTCTCTGTCAAAAAAAAAAGAAATAGTCATTCGATTCCAATAAATCCGTCTAGCACCCGGGAGCTGCTGTCATTCAAAAACGAGCAAGCCTTCGCCTGGAGCCCATAAACAACCGGACCTGGGTTCTGACTCACTCTGCAACCCTGCAGGTGTGTGTTGTGGGTGTGGTAAGAGAGGAAATTAGAGTACGCTTCAGTGGCAGGATGCTTTAGTGGCACGAAGCTGCTCGTCACACAGGCCCCCAGGGAATTTTTCAGATTGCTGACTGGCAGCTGTTTCCTGCTGGGCGAGTTATAGAGGCTCGCGGCAAGCCGCTCGGCATGGCACTGCTGGCAGAATGGCACATGGAGGGTTTAGAAAGATGGAGCAATCGGGTGAGATTGTGTTAGCAGGGCAAATGATTTGCATAAGGCAACATCAGCATTTATTACTGTCCTGTCCGGAATACATGCAATGATGGATTCAATACCAACATGAGCATCATACATTTACATCTTACATTTACAAATTAGGAATTATTTTATTGTTTAATAATTCGGAATAAATCTAAAAATGTTTATTCTTTTGTTTTACAGCTCACTTATCTTTCGAACATTTGTATATATATTTATTTTTTTCCAGTTCAAGCACTACACATTTTGGGCTGGTATTTTTTTTAAGGTAAAAAGGAGGGAGGGGTTTTACACTCTGTAGTTGGGCTGGAGATCTTCAATCCAATCTGGCAACACTGACCTGTTTGAAGTGGTAACTTAGTGGTTATGAGGTGTTAAGTTGTATTGAATTAAATTGGACTGCTTATTGAAATATTAGGGTTCGATTTCCAGCACCACCAACCTGCTAATGCTGGGCCCCTGAGCAAGGCCCTTAACCCCCAATTGCTCAATTGTATGAAATAGATAAATTGTAATGACGGAGATGGAGAGGGGTCCATAATGCAGGTAATGGTGTTTAATTAGAGAAGAAGAAACAATCCAAAGAGTAGTCAGAAGCAAGCTAGGATCGGTACACAGAATATCCAAATAGTAAGCAGACAAATCCAAAATGTAAGACGATAATCAGAGTCAGAGAACAGGAAAATATCAAAACCGTGAGCATAAACATGAGAGAATATAAACGCTTGGTATGTGGTTAGAGCAAAAAAGCTGCTGGTGGTAGCTGCTGGAGGTAGTACTGAAAACCACATAAGGAAGTGCGGATCAGAAAAAGGAAAATTTGCTGTATTACTGTTGGAGACATCGGCTAGTCAAGGACAAGCATCAGGAGGCCTGCAGCTCTGCTCAGATCCTGCTAATGAAGGCAGCTCATGCTGCTAAAGAGCAACGTGAAGGTGTCACATTATAATGCATGGGTGTCCTCCTCCATCGACCTGCTGTCCTCAGCGCTGCTCTGTCTTTCCACACAAGATTCAAGGGTACATTCATAGAACTGTTTCATCTACAGTATATAGAGTCCAACTGGATATACATATATAAAGGTGTGTGTGTGTGTGTGTGTATTTTGTAGGCAAGGTGGCACCTTAGTAAGAAAGTAAAAAAAGAAGAAAAGAAAGAAAGAAAGATAGGAAGGAATGATAGGACAGAAAGAAAAAAGGAAGATAGACACACAGACAGAAACATAAAAAGAAAGAAACAACAAAACAAAGAAAGAATGACCAAATGAATGAATAAAAGAAAGGAGGAAAAAAAAGAAAGAAACAAGGAAAGAGGCAAAAGATAGAAAGACAAGACAAGAAATAAATAAAAGAAAAGAATGAAAGAAAGAAAGAAAGAAAGAAAGAAAGAAAGAAAGAAAGAAAGAAAGAAAGAAAGAAAGATAGGAAGGAAAGAAGGAACCAAAATAGACACACAGACAGAAAAACAGAAAGAAAGAAAGAAAGAAAGAAAGAAAGAAAGAAAGAAAGAAAGAAAGAAAGAAAGAGAAAAACAAAGAAAACAAACAAAGAACAAACAACTGAATGAATAAAAGAAAGAAGGAAAGAAAAAGGGAAAGAAACAAAGAAAGAATGACTGAATAAAAGATAGAAAAACAGACAGAAAAACTAAAGAAAAAATTAAGAAAGAAAGAATAAAGAAAGAAAGAAAGAAAGAAAGAAAGAAAGAAAGAAAAGAAAGAAAGAAAAAAGTGAACAAACAAACAAAAAAACAGAGAACAAATGAATGAAAAAAGGAAAGAAAAAACAGAAAGAAACGAAAGAAAAAGAAAAGAAAAAAGAAAGAAAGAAAGAAAGAAAAAGAAAGAAAGAGAAAGGGAGATACATAAAGTCAAAGACAAAGAGAGGGAGAAAGACAGCAATTAGGAAAAAAACAAAAAAAGAGAAATATGAGGAAAAATGTGAGAAATATAAGAGTTAAAAAAGCATAAAAACAGAGTGAGCACAAAAAAGACAGAAATCCCTCTGTATCACTAGGCTTTTGTCTCTTACACACACACACACACACACACACACATATATATATATATATATATATATATATATATATATATATATATACTATAAAAAGTATATAACTATAATCAGGTCCACCCAGAAACGGAAACACTTTCAATAACACACATTTGTATTTGTATATCACAAGTCACAACATCTACACTAACTTTCTTTCCTTCCTATCCTGAGCTCACCATCATGACCAGATCCAGTCTAAATCCAGTTCAGTTGGTGGATCAGCACAGAGACATTAAGCCCCAGTGGCAGTTTTCCAGTGATGACCTTACGGACAAGATCACTTAGAACTTTATTGCAGTATAGAATAACCTGCTGGTTCATCTGGTCAATGGAGAACTGACCCGCACTGGAGCGTTGGAGGTTTGGTTTGTTTTTAGTTAGTGTTTATTGTATTGTTTTACATTCACCTTTACAGCATTTGACAGACACCCTTATCCAGACCGACTTTACAATTACCTTTTTTATACACTGGAGGAATTGGAGGTTAAGGGCCTTGCTCAGAGGCCCACAGTGGTGGCTTGGCGGTGCTGGGAATCAAACCCTGGTCTTTCTGGTATTATGCCCAAAACCTTAACCACTACGGCATCACTCCCCCCCCCCTCCCTGTTTTATTTGATTTGATTCTGTAAAGCTGCTTTGAGAAATAAGGGGACTTGGCTTAAAAATACAGAATGGATCAATCTTGTCCCACTCATATGATACAATGTCAATAGCTTTTGTGTGTGTGTGTGTGTGTGTATGTGCGGGGGGACATTTCCAGGACAACGTCGAAATATGATTAGTGATTAGCTTTTTCCACTTTGCATGGGATCGTGCGCCATATTATATATTCCTTATTATATTACTTTAAAGTAGCAAATCTTGCTTTTCAGTTTTTCCCTAAACAAATAGCTGTAGTTATTCTCATAGCTCATTAATGCTACAGTGCCTACAACTACTTTATTTTCACAGGGTTCGTTGTGCTGTTTCTTCGGATATGACCTGCCTCTGGTCCGTCTTGCCTATTTAAGCGATTAGTTTAATGGAGGGAAAATTCAGATTCCAGCCACACTCATGCAGAGAAGCGGTGGAATTATGGCCTGATCCCGGCGTACATGCAGAGGTCATCAATAAGATAGACGGCGGTTTGAGTTGGAATTAAACAAGCCTGCCTTTGTTTGAAGAGCCACTTAGGTTATGATTTAAAATTGCATAATGTGTGCTTTGGTCTGTAGATCGTTTTTACGATCTATGGAAAGTCGATAGCAGCTTGCCAACAAAGCGACATGTACTATACACTTAATAGATGTTAATGTCAGGTAAATACTGAAAATATTCCGCTCCGTAGAGAGGCTATAGACATTCCAGAGAATTACTAAAAAATTGATGCAGGTTTTAAACTATCAATCACAGCCAATGAGCAGAAAGATCTTCCAGCCCTGCGCGATATATTACGGAACACAGTGATGATCTATTAGCTAGTAGCTCAGCAGAGTGTATTTAATTTGTACCTTCGACAGATCTCGGAAGTTGCCAGGCAGTGTGAGGTCCAGCTCCTCCGACTCATAGTTGGTGAGAACCCAAGGGAAGACGGGATATTGGTTCAGGTCGTTATACGTCCGTCCTAGCACAAGAAAAGCACAAAAACATATGTCACTTGGCCATTTAATATATCAATGAGTGCAAAAGTTTACACTCCCTTATGGGTTTCTGGGGTAAAACATTGATTTTTAATCCCATATCTACCCTTAAGCCCTACCCCTTTTCTCTACTTTACTGTTCTTTTTTGGTTGAAGGGGTCGAGGTAAGAGGGAGGAGACAGGTACCCCTTTGAACGTAGATTTTTCAGGACCACGCTTCAAAAGTAGAGGTTTGAGAAATTTCCCAAGATACACCAACTACAGCAGCAATATGGCTGCCCAAACAACCAAATAAGTATTTTTTGGCATTAATAAGGAATTTAACAATGAACAATTATCTATTGTATTACATTCAATTCTGTGTTCATATTTTACCATCATGTACTTCAAAGAAATACTAAAAACACTCACTAACGTTACACTAATAACTGCTGCACAATAGTCCCAGAACACATTTTATGCCTGATTATGTTACCCAATGACTTGACAGAATATCAAGTCTAGTGGTAATTTTTTATTGCATGTATAATGACGTGTACAGTTGTCGTAATGGTGTCCTGTTAACTAGAGAAATATTTTCATCCCTTCCTCTTGTCAATCTGTTTCTAATGTTAAGGGTAAGGGGTAGGGGTATAAAAATAGAATTGGGCCCAATCCAATCAATCAATTTACAAAACAGAAATGAAAAGTATATATATTAATGAGTGGTAAAGTTTACACTCCCTTATGGGTTTGTGGGGGGAAATATTTTGCCCAAGTCTATTTCTACCCATTTCCCCTACCCCACTCTTCTGCACATTTACGTTTTCAAGTTTACATTTACATTTGTGCTGTTTTGCAGACGTGCTTATCCAGAGCAATCTACATTTATTTCTTTCATACAACTGAGCAATTGGGGGTAAAGGGCCTTGCTCAGGGGCCCAGAAGTGGCAAATTAGGGATTCTGGGAATCGAACCCCGACCTTCATCTTAACCTTCATCCTAACCTTCATCTTTTTATCCAACCTTCTTTTCTTTATCCAAACCTTCATCCTAACCTTCATCTTAACCTTCATCCTAACCTTCATCCTAACCTTCATCCTAACCTTCATCCTAACCTTCATCTTAACCTTCATCCTAACCTTCATCCTAACCTTCATCCTAAACTTCATCCTAAACTTTAACTCCGACCTTTCAATTAGCAGTCCAACACTCATTGAGCTACCACTCTCCTCAGAGAACCTGAAGGAAACCCACACAGATGACCTTATCTGCATCTACATTAACACATCCTTATCCGGAGCGACTTACATTTATCTCTTTTATACGACTAAGCAATTGGGGGTTAAGGGCCTTGTTTAGCGGCCCATTAGTGTTAACTTGGTGATGCTGGAAATCGAACCCCGACCTTTCAATTAGCATTCCAACACCTTAACCATTGAGCCACAACTTCCAAACATACCCACCTCCTTCTTCTCTGAGTTTTAGATAGCAAAAGCTACAAGTGTTGCATAGGCAGAAATCAGAAACAGAGCTGTAAAACACACTCACTTTCTATCCTGTCTGATTTCTCAGTGAAAAGGAAAAGTCATTATCGGGTGTGATATTTCTACTTTAAACCAGACACACACACTTACAACTTTGTAGAGAATCAGGGCTTCATAAACCGGGCCGTCATCTCAGATATAAGATTTGGAATGATTGGAAATAAATGAAAATAGGAGGCTGCTGCCGAAACAAAGGTATTATGGAAATACATCTACGTCTACTGTCCATTTTATTAGCAACACTTATGCACCTTCAGCTAATTTCTAAAAAACCTAAACAGCCAATCATGTAGCAGCAGCACAACATACACACATTAAAAGCAGATAACACAAATAATTCAGAAAATGGTTACAACCAAATCCCTGCACAATAATTTTAAGCAAACCTAGTGGCCTACACACCCACACACACACACACACACACTGCTGTCAATCATCAAATTACACTTACAAACTGTCTCAAAATATAGTGAAAGGAAATTGCTTAATCATTTCACAGACATCAACAAACTGTGCCGATTTTACAGTTGGGATTTCGCACGATGTTTACTGTCTTAACTGAAATTACAACAAAAAAATTAAAAATAAACTAACATCCCTATTGGGGAAGTGGTTAAGGACTGATACCAGATAGATGGGGGTTTTATTCCCAGTACCACCAAGCCACCACTGCTGGGCCCCCTGAACAAGGCCCGTAATCCCCAATTTCTTGGTTGTATAAAAGAGATAAATGTAAGTCGCTCTGGATAAGAATGTCTGGTCCAGCAAAGCAGGATTGATGTAGGATTGTGTGTGTGTGTGTTTAAGTCGCTTTATTTTGGCCATAACACATGCAAAATCCCAAATAAAAGAACATCATCTAACCTCATTACCACATCCAACCCTATTGATTCACATTTATCATGCGCTTAATTAGAAGCCAGACGTCACCCGTTTCCCATCATCACCCTAATGTAATGGTAATTAATATAGGCAACTATACAATTACCTCACACCTAATGGTCTGTTCTGCTGTGTTTATCATTGTGACGTTTAGTTAGTTTGTTCTTTACCTCAAAAGAGGTTAATATGACATAGTGATCTGATTCGATTTTGCACAAAAATGTAGAAGAACTAACCTCCATTATATAAATGCAAACTTTATATTTGATTGAAAATGTTATGGCCACAACACATCGCTGAATTGTCAAAAAAAAACTTTAATTTAATCTTGTACGTTCTTATTGACCTTAAAGTCTCCAAAAATAGAATCTGTCATTCGCTGAAAATGGTGGAAAGTGGCGATGCAGCAATTTTCAAATGGAAGTACTTCAGAAAAAAAAGTCATTGTTCATATCAGTTTAAAGGGGGAAGTGGTAGCACAGTGGTCAAGGTGTTGTTCTGCTTATTGGAAGATCAGGGTTTAATTCCCAGCACTGCTAAGTTACCACTGTTGGGCTCCTGTGCAAGGCCCTTAACCCCCAATTGCTCAGTTGTATAAAAAGAGATAAATGCAAGTTGCTTTGTATAAGGGCTTCTGCCAAATGACAAACATATAGGGATAGAGGTGGCTTAAATGGTTAAGGTGCTGCGAGCCCCACCACTGCCAGCTGTTGATCTGAACATCAGAAACACCTGGGTTCAAACCAACCACTGTTGGTACCTTGAGCAAGACCCTTAACCCTTCCTGCTCCAGGGGCGCTGTATCATACCTGACCCTATGCTCTGACCCCCAACTTACTAAGATGGGATATGCAAAAAAAGAATTTCACTGTGCTGTAAAAAAGTATATGTGACAAAATAAAGGTATTTACTATATATTTTTTTTAAATGTAAAGTAAACTAGTTTAACATAACACAAGTAAATGTCCGACATGTTGAGGGTTAAAATTTCTGTCGGGTTAAATCTTTCGCCCTGTTGTGATGACGTACACTATATTGCCATCTGCCAAATCCATTGTATTTTTATATACTATTTCAAATTCAGTTTAATGCTTCCTTCTATAATAACCTTCACACTTCTGGTAGACGTTCCACTAGGTTGTGTCATGTGAATTTGTGTTTATTCAGTCACAATAGTATTAGTGAGATCAGACACCAATGTTGAGGAGGTCTGGGGTTCAGTCTGGGTTCCATTTCATCCTAAAGGTGTTCAGTTTAAAGGGGTTGAGTCAGAATCCCAACTCTGTACAGGACATGAGAGTTCTTCTACGTCTACTCCAATCAGAACACAGCATGTCTTTATGGAGATCAGGGACTTTGTGCACAGGGACATTGTCATGCTGGAACAGTGTTTGGGTCTTTCAGTTTCAGAGGCGGTTCTAGACCCTTTTTAAAGGGGGGTGGGGGCTGTAGCCCATCTGTATGTAATTACTTATGCAATGCATAATCCCTCACATTTTGTTGAATAAAATAAGAAAAACAAAGAGACAACCGAAATATTGAATAAATTAAATCAAACAATAATATTATTGTTGATAGTTGTGGATTTT
Organism: Bagarius yarrelli; assembly: GCA_005784505.1. Taxonomy (NCBI): domain Eukaryota; kingdom Metazoa; phylum Chordata; class Actinopteri; order Siluriformes; family Sisoridae; genus Bagarius; species Bagarius yarrelli. Next base: position 2,666,620 of record VCAZ01000014.1, on the reverse strand, counting down.
TAATACCAATTCATCTTGAAATGAACCATAAGCAGGCATTGATACAAAGACGTTCTTAGTAACCATGTGACACGGAGTTAGAAAAAGACACACTTAAACTATGGGCCATATAGTGTACTTCACGGTGACAATGTAGTACTGTAGTACGTCCAAATTTTATTCACACTACAGAGTTTTTAACAGTCAGGAAGAAAATACATTCTTTCATTTATCTTCTATACCCATTTATTCCCTAATTCGGGGTCACAGGGAGCTGCTGGAGTCTATTCTAGCCATCTCTGACAGGGTGAAAGACAGGAGAGGGACACCCTGGACAGGTCACCAGTCCATCACAGGGACACACACACTCACACTCACTCTTACAGGAAATTCAGAATCATAAATAATCTTGGACTGTGGGAGGAAACTGGAGTAAACCCACGCACGCCCAAGGAGAGCAAGCAAACGCCACACAAAAAGGCCGCTGCGGGGAAATTGAACCCGCAACCTTCTTGCTGTGAGGCAACTGTGCTAACCACTTAACCCAATTCTTACTTAAATAGTTATTCTAATTCAAATAGCAGCTACTCAATGTTATGCGATTTCTGAAGCAGCCATATTGAAAATTGGGCTAACAGTAGTGTAGTCTAGCATTAGCATATCACTACATGTTTTTTTAATAGCAATAATAAACACAAACTGTTTAAAAAGTGCCAAAATTGTCCACTCGCATTAACTTCGGCGTATAGACGCGATTTTGCTCTTCAGCACAATGACCTTAACCACTTAATGTGTGTACTAACTCCAGCGACATTTAGCAGACAGCCCAGCACTGATGCTGACCAAATCCCAGTGACCTTCGTTTATCGCGGTGAACGTGTGAGCGCTGTGCTTCGGCCGAGCTTTGATTACTGGGGTCAGGCGCACAGAGAAGAGGGTCAGAGCAGAGAAGAAGAGAGGAAAAGAGAGCTGACAGCACCGAGGCCCGGGCAGAGGATGTTAATAACAATGAAACGGTGTTTAATTAGGAGAATGGCGGTTCTGATTTAACACCCCCTCACACACACACACACACACACACACCCTCGAGCTTGTCTTTGAGCCCAGGTTTCACTGACACCTCTGTCAGCCCTGGTCATTACCACTTCAGTTTTTTAATGAATTTTCTTCCTGTACTCGTTGTGCCTTACTTCTAATTAGCTGACAATAATGTATAAGAGCAGCACGAAAGCTAAATATAAATATGCATGAATATGCAGCGTGAGCCGGGATGACACTTTTCAGTGTCAAAACAAAAAAAAAAGGGTGTAAAAGAGAGAGTGCGCAAAGAAGTTGGTTCGCATTATAGACTTTGTAACAGAACCTCCCGACTCTGCTGACACACGCGTTCACGCTCGCTGCGGCTAATTATCAAGAAAAATGTGCGGCTTCTACAATCTCGCAAACAACACCATGCTGAATTAAACGCGAGAAAACTTTGCACATGACAACAGCATTGCCTCCCAAAATAAATAATGAGAAGAAATTCTGTTATACAGCAGCGGAATTTTGTAGGAAGAGAAAAGAAACAATATTATACGTAATTTAATAACTTTTTTATTATTATACTGCCTGTATTTCTGCCTGTCTCTATCTATCTATCTATCTATCTATCTATCTATCTATCTATCTATCTATCTATCTATCTATCTAATTATCTATCTATCTATCTATCTATCTATCTATCTATCTATCTATCTATCTATCTATCTATCTATCTATCTATCTATCTATCTATCTATCTATCTATCTATCTATCTATCTATCTATCTATCTATCTATCTATCTATCTATCTGTCTGTCTGTCTGTCTGTCTGTCTGTCTGTTTGTCTAGGCGTCCGTTCCGTCTGTCTGTCTGTCTGTCTGTCTGTCTGTCTATCTATCTATCTATCTATCTATCTGTCTGTCTGTCTGTCTGTCTATGTATCTATCTATCTATCTATCTTGAGCTAAAAAACTTTAATTTGGCTGATAAACTGAATGAAGTGTTATGAAGGTCAAAAGTAGGTTCTTGTCTTTATCCTATATGTGTTTTATCCTATATGTGTTATAGGGTCAGCCAGCAGGAAGAGCTTATATCTAAGACTGTAAGGAAAGTAAACCTGGAAACAATTTTTCCCGTTTTAAACTAGGCAGCTGGCTTAAAAATCTCATTTGAAATAATCTGATCTTCAAAATGACCTCCAAATGTACTGTTTCCAACATCTGTGCCAGTGGTGTACATGCTAATCGCATAGCATAACAGTGATGCTATCAGTCGCTAAATGTGTGGCGGTTTCCCTAAATCGAAAGTCATTTTGTAGTCACAGGGATATAAATTTGAACCATTTTGCCACAATGACAGCATGTATTAAAGCTTCTACATTTCAATCTACCACAGATTTATGAAACGATTCCTCACGATCCATTTTATGATCCATGACGGCTGAGAAGTGGAATAAACTCTAACCTGCAATAGTATTTAGGAACATAAGGTACTCAAAGTTGGAGATTTCACGTCTCTGCCAGCGCTGTGTCATATTGGAGGACTTGAAAAGCTGCCTTGGTGTGGCCAGGGAAATCCGTCTGTAAAAACACACACACACACACACACACACACACACACACACACACACACACACACACATACACAAGTTTTTTTACACTGCTGAATATTGGCTTCACTGCATTTTGGCTCTAAGACATAAACGTTTTTAAGAAATGTAGAATGTGCAACTTTTCCGCCAGAAGAAATAAGAGAATATAAACAGGCAGAGTCACACTCTTAGACACGCAAGGCTGATTCCTGCCTTTATGTGGGAATTTATGAAAAACATGGCTGCGACTGAACCCACTGGGAAAAGTTCTAACAGTCTGGGTTCAAAAAGACGCCGTGACACGTCTTGTGAGAAAATGGCACAAAGATGTAATTCACAAAATTCGATAACTAGCTTGTTTATTTTATTTTACATATTTTAACTTTAGATTTTTATGCTTATTTATTCAGTTATAAAGTAATAAATGAAAAAAAAAAACAGAAAGAATCTAGAACCACCTAGACGTCTTCACTAACAGTGTTGCAAAACATTGCATAATTGCATAGGTTTTTAAAAAGATCAAATATTTAAGTAAAATTTATTCAAGAAACAAAACCCAACAAAGTTTGCTGATATTTAGGGATACATAAAATTACACCCCTTTTTTCTCGGATTTCTGTCAGAAAAGTGTCATACAAATAGAAGAGAAGTAAATTAAATGTCTTTATTTATTCATTTATCTTCTATACCCGCGAATTCCCAGCCATCTCTGAAAGGGCAAAAGGCAGGCAGGGTAAACCCTGGACAAGTCGTCAGTCCATCACAGGGCCACACAAACACTCACACCTATGATCAATTAAGAATTACCAATTAACCTAGCATACATGTTTTTGGACTGTGGGAGGAAACCGGAGAACCCGAAGTAAACCTACGAAAACACATGCAGAACAAGCAGACTCCACACAGAAATACCCCATCCGAATTCAAACCCGGGACCTTCCTGCTGTAGGGCAACAGTGCTAAACCCTAAGCCACCGTGCATTTGTATTGTATTGTATTTTGTATTTTATTATATATATATACAAAATACAAACACAAACCAAAATGCTGATATATAACAAAGTTGAACCCAAATTAAAAAGGCAATATTACAATATGCGATGTTATCCCTCTCATCAACTATAAAATGTGTGTGCATATATAATAATGTAAAAGAATAAATATATTAGTATAGAAAAATATAGAAGAATAAAATATCTATAAATAGGAATAAATAAGAATGTATTAGAATATAGAATAATGTAGAATAATATATATATATATATATATATATATATATATCTTATATATATATATATATATATATATATAATATATATATTAATATATTTAATAATATTATAATGATGTAGAATAATATATGGAATAATATAAAATAAGGTAAAATTATTATTAATGCTTGAGAAGCTTTAGGGAATGTGTGAATATGTTGAAACCGCAAGGCTTAGTGCTTTATTCTGATTGTTTGCTCAGATCCGATTTTTTCGTATAGCTGTTTTAAATGCAACAAAAATTCTATGTCTCATGCAGTGTCCTGTCATAGGGAAAATAAACATGTAAGTCACTGATCGGACAGTGAGGAGAAGGAGGATGTTGAATTCGATCTGTTTGTAGTTATGCATCAGTGCAGAATGATGACGCATGTCGATCAAAATTACATATTATTACATATAAATTGCATGAATTCCGACCTGACAGTTTTTACGACGAATTTAATAAACATCTGAGCTCTGGCTATTTAATTCCATACATAGAAGTGGCGCAAATCAGAATTGAAAAGATCAGATTCCATGCGGTTTGTGCTGTTCACACTGTATGACAGATCTGAGTCACATGTGGGTAAAAAAATCTGATTCAGAACCACATTTGCCGGCAATGTGAACATAGTTTAAATGTAAGTTAAGAGATAGTGTAATGTTAGAACATACAACATGCTAGACAACTGTGTGCGTAAGAATTTTGCTGAAAAGGTGTCCACAAACATCTGCCCATATCATGACGTGACATACCTGGCTTGAGGGAGGCCGTAGCTTGTGCCAACACCCACACGGGGTAAACTATACACCACTTTCTTAACCGTTGGCTGGTCAGGGAAGTTAAACAGTACCGAGGCTGTAAGATAAAATAATAACAGGCCATAAAAAAATCCACCTTACAGTTTAATAATGAACTATTATACCCCAGTGTAGCAAAAAAAAACCAACAAAGTTATTGTAAAAGTTTTAGAGGTGTAATTCAGGAGAGATTTACTTCTGTTAGCCATAAAGATTTCCAGTGCTGTGTTCTGTAGCAGGTAGCGCCGGTTGAACACAGCTCGGATCTCACTAAACATCCATTTTCCATGCAGCCCTTCGGAGTAAACCAGCACCTGTTTAAAACACAAAGAGGCAGAGAGAAAACTGAGCTTGGGATTCAGGCGTGTCTGCTAATTAAGCATTTGCAGCTATAACCCAAATCACCTTGAGAAAACAGTCGAGTTAAAATTCTCTCAGGAACCCTGTCAAGTTAACTCAAATTAACCAGATCACAAGCTGTAGCAGTAAAGATTGTAAAAAAAAGTTCATATGAATTTAAAAATCCTATTTGTCGAGGGCATAAGTGTCTGTCCTCGATATCTAGCATGTTAGCTCAAAGCAAGTTAGATTATGTTAGCCATCTGGCTGCCATTAGCAGTGAAAAACTTGACAGTGAACGTTTTACAAGATTAACAAGTACAGAAAAATATTTAATTATCAAAACATCCAAAGAAATTACAAGAAATATACAGTATGAACATTTATTTATCAAAAATCCCTCCAGAAATCGTATTAGCTTAGCTAAGCATAGCTAGCTTGCTTTATTTACAAAGCAGTTTATCAAAACCAATGAACCAAAAACATGCACATGAATACTGACATATTATTTCTTGTTAGATTACAATCTTGTTAGAAAAGAGATTACAAATGTCGATGTGCTAAAATACAGTTATGAACAATTATTAGTTATAATTCTATTCAGAAATCCTGTCCGGTTCACTGATGTTAAAAAGCTTTATCCGGTACTCCAAAAATTCCTTTCAGCAATCTTGTCTTATATCTTAGTAGATTAAACAAAGATAACTACAAAACATATATATTTATAATAATTCTCTAAAGAATTAGGATAGTAATTGTATGCCAAGTATCTGAATATGAATAAATAAATCTAGCCTAGGTAGTCACTGTGTCGGTTCCAAGCCTGGATATATAGAAAGGGTTGCATGATGAAAAACATCCACTATAAACTCAAAACTAAATATGCAACTCTTCAGTTCTATAAATTCCATACCGAATCAGTCGAGGTCGGGTTAACAAAGACTGACTCCATTTACCTGCAGGGTGCAAGTGGAAATTGGGCTACTGTTGGTTGAAGGGGGACATGTTAGTAGACAGAGAAAGAAGAGGAATAGGACTAAGAATAGGGGCACTAAATGTTGGGAGAATGACAGGGAAAAGTAGAGAAATAGCTCATTTGATAGAGAGAAGAAAGGTAGATAAACTGTGTGTATGGGAGACCAGGTGGTGAATCAGCAAGGCTCATAGTATTAGAGCAGGATTCAAGATGTTTTATCATAGTGTGGATGAAAGGAGGAATGAGGTAGTAGTAATCCTGTAGGAGGTCCTGAGAAATGTTCTTGAAGTGTCAGACCATTACAGAAAAGTATGTCAGATTAGTGCAGGACATGAATGAAAGAAGCACGACGGTGGTCAGGTGTGCAGTAGACAGGAGTTTAATGTGGAGGTGGGACTGCATCAGGGATTGGCTCTGACCCCCTTTTTTGCTATGGTGTTGGACCAGTTGACATAAGAGGTCAGATAGGAATCTCCCTGGACAATAATGTTTGCAGACACTGTAATCTGTAGTGAGAGCAGGGAGCAGGTGAAGGAAATTCTGGAATGGTGGAGGTCTTGTTCTGGAGAGAAGAGAATTAAAGGTAAGTCGTAGCAAGACAGAAGTCATGTGTGTGAATGAAAAAGAGGGAAGTGGAACAGTGAGATTACAGGGTGAACCAGTTACAGGAGTTAGATACTTGGGGTCAATAGTCCAGAGCAACAGAAAATGTGGAAAAGAGGTAAAGAAGCAATTGTAGGCACTGGGGAAAGGATAGGATGTAGAGTTGTTTAGGTTCTCTTTAGGAGTGACGAGGTGGGTCAGGATTAGGAATGAGCACATCAGGGTGACGGCTCATGTTAGACATAGGGCTAGGTGGCGACAGATGGACCGCTGTGGTGAACCCTTAAGATTACAGACGAAAGAAAAAGAAGAAGATTATATTTGACGTAGAGACTTTCCAGACACTTTCCAGCATTTATTATGAAAACTCACACTCTTTTATAAAGAGGTAGACATTGGTATACTGTTTTCCTTTACAGCTCTGCTTCTTTCCTCTGGTCCTTTGAGGGTCATGTGACTGTGAATAATCAATACACACACCCGGGACCAGGTTGAGAAAAGGATTCATTAGCGAGACTCTCCAAAGAAAACCTCAGGGCCTTTTGGGGAAAACCATCAAGAGTCGCCATGACAGGTAAAAAATAAAGCGCTTACCCTTATGGCTTGTTCATCCATATCCCCCTCCATTTTCTAAAACAACACATTTCAGGCAAGAGTGGTACAATCATGTGAAACACACACATTTAAATCTTAAGAACGCAAACCGATTGCAGATTGGATGGCACAGAAATTAAAGCTTTCTTTTTGCACAGAAAGATTAGGTAAAACTTGAAGACCTATAGAAGGTGGACATACAGTTTATACCGGAAGTGTGAAAAGCAGAATAAGACACTACAGTACCCCAGTAGGCTAAATGGTCCCCACCACTCATCCACTGCTCATTTAGATAGAATGACTGTGTTCGCCAGCCGGCCTGGACCTGCTTCATTTCTCCACGGAACACCGCTCGGTGCCGATGCAGACATGCTTTCCGGCACAAGTGAGTCTCCAGGGCTCAATTAAAGCTGGATTAGACTGCAGTATGCTTCATCCTCTAGCCCTCCTGCTCCCCAGCTCCATCAAACATCGGCCCCCTTCACCACAAACAATCCCCCTTAACTCTCTCAGCTCTCTCTTTCTCTCACACACACATGCACACACACACAATGCCTCAGCATCAGGGTTTAAATGACACCTTTATCGACCTTTGCTCAAACAGCCAGGATTTACCATTGAGAGGGCAGCATTGGAGTCAAACGGAAAGGACATTTTTCAGGAAGGAAATTCAGTGGACAAGTAGAGTTTAATTTAATTTAATTTGTGCTCTTTTTAAAATTAAAAAATGATGATCCTTTTACTGTATGTATATTCCTTAATAAAAGCATAAAACTTGTGTTGGGCGTGTCTGTTTCTCTGTTTCCTTGACTGTATGTCTGCTTGGTTATTTGTTTGCCTATTTGATTTTTGTTTGCCTGGTCATTAAGTTTTCTTGTTTGTCTGACTGTCTATTTTCTTGTTTGTCTGTCTGACTGTTTTCCTGTTTAAAACTTTTGTGAACTATAAATGAAGTTTATAATGCAAATATTCCTTTGAAGATAAGTAAGGTTATGGTTTATGTTTTTGCTTCATGTTTATGTTTCTTGTTCATGTTATGTTCAATGAGACTTTTGTCATGTGATCTTTGTTTCCTATCTGTTCCTGTCACGTGACCCCTTGTCCATGTTTTTGTTCCCATTGGTTTGTCTTGTGTGTATATATAGCCCCTGTGTTTCCATTTGTCTTTGTCATAGATTTCGGTTGTGTCCCAGTACCGCTGATGCGAGTCAAAATGCCAGTCAAGTTCGTGTTTGTTGTATTGTTTATGTTTGTGCACATGGTCAAGCCAAGGCAAGTTAAGTTAAGTCTAGTTTATTCATTCATTCATTCATTCATTTATTTATTCATCTTTTATACCTGTTTATTTCCTAATTCGGTCACAGGGATCTGCTGGAGTCTATCCCAGCCATCTCTCAGGGTGAAAGGGAGGAGAAGTACACCCTGGACAGGTCGCCAGTCCATCACAGGGCCACACACACTCACTCCTTTGGGCAGTTTAGAATCACTAATTAATCTAACACACATGTTTTTGGACTGTGGGAGGAAACAGGAGTACCCAGAGTAAACCCAAGCAAGCACAGGGAGAACATACAAACTCCACACAGACAGACACCTGCCCGGAAAACGAACCTGGGCCTTCTTGCTGTGAGGCGACAGCACTAACTACTAAGCCACCGTGCTGCCCGAAAATCTAGTTTAGTTTATGCTCATTGTTCTATCTTTGTCACTATTGTACATAAACCGCACCTTTGGGTTCTAAAATACTACTCACCCCATGAGATTTGTTACAATAAGTCTATTTTTTTTTTTTTTTTTTTTTTTTAGTTTTGCAGAAGAAAATCTGTCTGTGCCTCCTGCACTGTGTGGTTGCACCTTTCTCCTTCTGACAAAGCACAGGCCAAAGGGCTAGACAACAGCAAAAGATGCTGGCAAAGAAAAATAAGAAAAAGTAAAAAAAAGAAAGCCGATATCAGGAAAAAAAATGTCACAACATCAGAGCTGGCACTTCAAAACCCAACGAGCCAGTGTCCCTGTAGACTCTGTGGTGGTTGACAAAGCACAGACCTCACCCACAACCCCCTTTTTTGCTGCTCATGGTGAGGCAGAGAGAAAGAGAGAGAGAGTTAGAGAGAGAGAGAGAGAGAGAGAGAGAGAGAGAGAGAGGGAGAGAGAAGAAAAAGAGAGGCCCAGCTGTAGAAAACAGGGCTTAATGAACCTGTCTGGCTGGGCTGTCCGCTGCCTGTCAGAGGTGTCAGAGTAGTGACGAGTGTCGGGGACGAGTGCCCCCAGGTCCCAGACAGGCCTGCCAGCTGGAGAATTCTGCCCCAATCTAATCATGCTAGCCCCAGAAGCCTGAGCAATCCCAATGATGGAACTATGCGACTATGTGGCTGCCTTACGTTTCTATATTTTGTTCTTTCTTCAAATGCTAAACTGTCTTAGTTTTTTTTTTTTTTTTTTTTTTTTACATTTTTAGAAAGAAAACTGTGCTTGCAAATAATAAGAAATAAAAGTGTACCTTTCTGCTACGTGCCACAATCTGCCCCTCAAGTGGCAGTCGTATTGTTTTTCTGCTGTTTTCGTAAACGTTATAACATCACCAGTCATACAAACATAAGAGAATGAAACCATTCTTGGAAATGTGTGTTTTTAGGCAAAACAATAATATACCATATACCATATGTGTGTCTACCTAAGCTACATAACCACGAAAAAATATAAGCTACAGTACACATGACAAACACGACCAATAACAACATGCCACACAGACAAGAATATGACAAAACCAGGAACTATCAACATGGAACCAAAACAAAACACGTGAACACTGACAAAAACCCCAAAAGTTAAACACGGGAACTGTTACAGTATTCCATACCACAAATGATTTTCTTTACCAGCAGCTGCAAGTTGCAAAGAAGGTCCTGATACAGAGTAATTACATAGGCTTGTATCGTGGATGCTTATATTTTAGCCCATTATCTAATGGATTAAGAAGACATCATTAAAACGAATATATTACCCAGTGCTACAGCCAAGATTTCTATACAGACCTGTTTATTTAATATTTATAAAAAAATTAAATTAACAATTAATAGAAATAAAATAAAATGGTTTAAATGTTTCTTAAAAATAGTCAACAATTTGACATGACATGACAGTCCATAATAAATTGTCATTTTGTTGATGGTCCAGAAGGAATAAGGTGCTCACCAAGATGCCACTGTTGGGCCCCTGAGCGAGGCAATTAACCCCTTAACTGCTCAGTTGGATTTAAGATATATTAGATAAATGTAGGAACTGATGCTACAAGGAAATTTTATCCATAGCTGGAGAAAATACAAAAAAAATAATTTTATACTTTTATTAGTATAGATATTAGGAGGTCAGACATCTAGAAGATTTTAGAGGGGCTTCGAACTAAAATCCTCCAATGACTTTTGATTTCAATCAATCAACAATCAAGGTCAGCACAGTGGCTTAGTGGATAGCAAGAAGGCCCAGGTTTGATTTCCAGGCAGGGGCCTTTCTGTGTGAAGTTTACATGTTCTCTGGTACTCCAGTTTCTTTCCAAGTCCAAAAACATGTAGGTTAGGTTGTACCCCTCCTGCCTTTTGCTCTTTAAGAGGTGGCTGGGACAGGCTCCAGCACATCCCCTTGATGCCGAATAAGGGAATAAGTGGGTATAGAAGATGAATAAATAAATCATATCACAAGGATGTAGTTCATAGTAAAGGTGCATTACAAGCAAATGGCTTAAAACAACACCTTACTGACATATTGTAGTGAACGAATGAAACCCCACAACACACTTTCATTAAAAGAGACAATGAGATCCAGAACGAATCTTCTTTCTTTCAGTAAAGGACCCACAGGACTTCTACCTATATAAAACACTGGGACAGGGGTAAATACATCAAAGGAATCTGTCATATTTAAACCGGACACCATTTCTCAAACCCAGCCCCCTGAGAAATGAGTGCAATCCTTTTCCATGTCAAATTTGTGCTGAACTGGGACGGGGATATAATTCAGCGGTGGTCAGAGGCAGCATGACTGATATATTTATAAAGGGGCTCGTCTGTTGCACTGACAACCTGCCATCTCGAGCACCTCCGCCGGGCTGTCCACAGATTTGTCTAATAGGCTTCCACTGTTAAAGCTCAATGAGGGGAGCTCGAAAGGAGAGCGAGAAGTGTGCGGAGGATGTGAGAGACGAACGCTTTCTGTTTCATTCGAGAATTGTGACTACCCCCTGAGGAGAGAGGATGAAAAATGTCTGCATGTTTCCTGGGCAAGTGAGAAAGGTTGAGATTCTGCAGCATTTCCAAAACAGCCTGAGAATCTTACATGTTAGGATTGGAAAAATGACCCGATGTCGAGCTGCAGAAATGCAGAGAGGAAGAATTCTGTAATGAAATGCTGCGTTCAATGACAGTGTAATAAAAATAAACCGATAGATTACCTAAAGGTAATCTGGATACAATAAAAAGCCTAATTGCAACAAATTGTCCCTTTAATATATAATAATACCCTTTAGATGATGTGATCTTACTTGACTTTTTGTTATGTGATTGCACATGTCATTAGCAAATAGTATTACATCATACAACTTAAGAGCCAATTATGTTTTTTCATAGTAGTTATCAGTGAAGAAGGGGGTGGCATGTACGATCTGTATATTCTAATATGTCTGATCTGTATATATCTAATATATATTTAGTGGTGGGCTGCAGGTTCAGCAAGGTCTTTTCTGCTCCTAAACACTATCAAAAGCACTGACCTACATTTACAACTTAAATTCTAATATTTGTTCCATTAATCATATTAATTTATTTCCAACAGTTTATTCTCTTCATTTTCTAGCGTTTCTTTCAGCTGCACTGCTTCCAGTACCTGTATGTGGATGTTAGATTTCTTGTGCAATTAGATTTCATCCTATGTGCTGCCATGTTAATCTAATCTGCCCAAAGCCTTCAGAATCAGTAGTGCTGCCCATTTAACTTAAACTATATTTGCAATGATACTGTTCCTTTAACCAATCAGATTTTAAATTCGTCTCACAGGGTCACATGTCAGCATTTTTTTGTCTTTTGGTACAGTTGTGGTTGTAGTGTAGAGGTTTGGAGTCTTAACAGGGTTTCTTGCTTTGATAAAAATGGTTTTGACCTTCAATACGTGAAATGCCTCTTTGCATGTCTGTATAGTATTGATGGTTTATATGACTGCAACGTGATAGTGGTGCTATTAAGAGGTGTATCAGTGGGGAAAGTCCCGAATTAAGGCCCAGGTACCAAATGCACCGCCTGTCGAAGCTAATAATTGCAATTCAGGTTTTAACAACAAAGCAGAGTTTCTCATTAGAAAATGTGGAAACTGTGGTTTCATTTAGTATTTAACAGAATGTGGAATTTAAAAGGATTTTTGGAAAGCCTACAATCTTGTAATGCTAAGAATATACTAAAGATGCTAAGCAGCTTCATACGTACGCCTTGAAACATCTTCTCTTTCCAAAGATGGTTAAAAATCATTTGACGCTTTGACGTTTACTATATATATATATATATTTTATCCTTTTAGATCGTCTGCGAGGTGTTTCTGACAGGACAGAGGTCACTAAGCTGCACAAACCCCTGTTACGGTGTGTATCAGAGTCTTAAACATGCTCAGCATGCAGGAGGCAGACAGATCAAATGTCAGGGATTTGTGTTGGAGGGGCAACAAGCCATGCAAGAGAGTAGTAAAGATGCTGGTTGTGAACAGGTGCAGTGTCACTGCGCTTATCGTTGCCTGTTGTTGGGCCCTGAGTAGAGGACAGGTAGCGGAGGATGACAAGCTGTGACTAGTCTGTACTGCTCAGTGTGTGTGTGCCCTTGACATCAACATGTTTGGCTTACATAACCCCTGTATTCTTGTCAACGCTGCCCTTTCAACCCAACTTTCTACTTTCAAGGAACATATTTCTCTTGACTTGTTCCTTAATTACAGCAGGATGCCGACATTAGAGTAGACTCACCAAAGGTGAATTGGGAACTTAATTACTAACAATTACAACAATTACTTTCAGTCTAGTACCTATGAAGAATAATTAGTAAACGGGGATACATATAAACCTTCACTTACGGTACATCTGGCAGTTTTTGTTGGCAGTAATTTTTATTAGCAATTATCAATTACATTCGAAATACATCACATAAATTACTGAATAACACTGTAAGTTTGCTTATGAGGGTTCAAGGGTGTCTGAATCGTATCTACGGGTTTATTTTATATGAGATTCGGAATACATTAACAACAACAGAAAAATGTATTTGTAATATGGTAAAGGTTTTGGACTGCTAATTGTAAGATTGGCGTTTAATTCCCAGTACAACCAAGTTGCCACTGCTGGGCCCCTTGAGCAAGGCCCCTAACCCCCAATTGCTTGGTTGTATAAAAAAGATAATTGTAAGTAGCTCTGGATAAGGACGTCTGCCAAATGCTGTAAATGTAATGTTATATATACAGTATAATTTGGGAATGTGGGCCATGGTAGCTTAGTGTTTAAAGTGTTAGGCTGCTGATCATCAGATTTTGGGTTCGAATTAACTGAGCAAAGCCCTTAACCCCCAACCGGAGACGTAGCTAGGGTTTTAAATGCCCGGGGACGAAATCAGTTTCCGCGCCCTCTCCTGGCCCCCTCTTGACAAGGTGTGAGCCATAAGGGGGTCCATCATGCTTTCCTGAAAATTTTAAAGTTTAAGAAAATGAAATCCTGCATTTAGTGGCATATTTACAGGGATGAAAGAGGTCAAGTAATTAAGTAAACAATAATACTTTAAAGATATAATTGGGGAAACATTTTATTCTGAAATTCATTGGTAATTATGTAACATCAATTTGGTGCCCCCAGATGCTGCGCCCAGCGACAGATGTCTCCCCACTGTCCTCAGCTGCTCTGAGATAAATGTTATTAGCTCTGGCATTCAGGTGTCTACCAAATGCCATAAGTGTAATGTAAATAAACATGATAGATGATAGATGCAATCATTAAATATGATGATTGCATTTGATAGCCCTTAACCTTTAATTGCTTAGTCGTATAAAAGAGATAAAAGTCACTCTGGATCAAATGCTATAAATGTAAATGTACTGCTGAATTCTTCAGTTTGATTGGTCAGAATCTCAGGTTTATTTATCTATTTCACATGATAAAAGCAACTTATAATTCTTGTTTAACATGATTAATTATTTCCTATATTATTATGTTGTGTCGTTATAGAAAAATCATCAACATGGCCGCCTTCGCCATACTTTATCCTTCTTTCTATCTCATTAACCGAACTGTTAACTTCCTTTCTAAATGCGTTCACACTAATCCCAAACCCACACACTTTCCCAGAATGCCTTATCTTTTTTTTTTTTTTTTACTAAGCTCCTTAAAATTCCAGACGACAAACACCTCAAAATCAAATGCCGCATTTTTCATCTGATCTCCCCCGGTCCGTGACATTGGCTCTAAGACCTGAAAATGAGGGAATTTAAAATTCCTTCAGATTCTTTGCAGCCCGAATTCACATCTCAGCCGCAATAAAGGCAGCAGGTACCGCTAGGAAAAAAAGATGTGGGTTTTGCATAATCAATGTCACTATACATTAAGGGTGTAGGAGAGCATGTGACAGGGTGAAAGTCTGGATTTGGAGATTGAGAAATGCATCATATGGGCCACAAATAAATATCTCAAAAAAAAAAAAAAATAGCCAGGGAGGACTGACCATAGATGATGTGTAGAGAATATATTGGATTTTTTTTTAACATTAAATGTAAATCTTTACAAATGTGTTTTCATGTCAACATCTATAATTTGTCATTTACACTTCTGTCCATTTTGCAGTCCATAAATATTAGTCAATTATTTAAAAACAGAGCCTGGTAAAGGACATGATATAAAAATATCCCTGGACAAGATTTTTTGCTTGCACACAGAAAAAAAAAACACCCACACATTGATCCAGCTAAACAGCATGAGTGGGTGTGTGTTAAGGAGCTTGGAAAACCGAGCGTGATTTTCTTCAGGGTGTTTTTCAGTGAGCCCACACTAATAGCTGCTGTTCAGGGGCTCCTGCTGCTTAAGATGAGGGAAAAATCTCTTCGAGTAGGAGCAGTCACAGGAAGAGAGTGAGTGAGAGAGAGATAGAGAGAGAGAGAGCTCTTTGTTTGAGGGGAGACAAGAAAGTGAACGAGACGAGGGGGACGCGACATATACGCAGACAAGGATGCAGGTGAGCAAAACGGAAAGCGACAATAAGGAAGAACAAAAAAAAAAGGAAGAAAAGTGAGAGTGATGGACAAAGGAACCAGCGTTGAAAGTGTATTTGAGACGGTGGAGGGAAGCTTTAAGCTTGTTAGTGTGTGGGTGGGTGTGTGCAACCAAGGGAAAAAGTGGGCTGCCTGATGAGCAATGAGTGCCGCTCACTTCTGCAATTAATCTTGTCTTTCTACCTGTCCTCAGCCTCTGGCCCTGTGGTACCCTACAAGCATCTATTGTCCCGCCTGCTTTAAGGACATAAACATTTTTGAATGTAGAAATTTTCAAGATCCCTTCTCCTAAAAGGGCAAAAACTTCATTGGTAAGAGGATGCTTTTTTTCCCCTTAGGGGCTTGAGAGAGGGTTCTAGAGGAAGCTCAGAAGGTAATCTGTCTGTTGAGTGTAGTAGATAATTTGCACTTGATCCCCTTGTAATTATATAGTTTAAATCGTTTTACTTCAGCTAATCCTGCAGTGTGCACAGGCAGAGCTTTTGGACGTTGCTCATCAGCAGATGTCTCACTCTCGCTCCAGGCTTGTGGAAGTGGGAGGAGATGTGGCTTACGGACATAATTATTTTGACTGAGCTCATGGGATTATTTTGGGGTTTTGCATATCACATCCCAACATAAGGTATATCAAGACAGACTGTGTGGAAATCAGCTTTTAGTTAAATACTTGTTAGTGTTTGTGCAATCATGGCTGTCGATCAGGTACATGGGACAACTTACATTTTTTACTAAGTCAGAGATTGCGTTTTGCTAAAGATTTAATTCAGCCACCGGAGCATGATTAAAACCAAAAGGCATAAATGAATAAACACATCTAAAGACCAGAAGGGGGAAAATATGGATGACAGAAGTGTCCATGTCCCTATTGACCATGGAGACTGCGGGCCATCTTGCAGGCCTGCCAAAGCTGACAGGCTGTGACAAGCTGCTTGGCGTGTAGCTAGTTGACTAATTACACTGGATTACAGCATATTAACGCAAGCCGTTTGCTCCAGGTTCAGCAAACTAGTCACACTCGCTCTTAAAGCACCAAGGATGACTTCACATGTTAGAAAAACACTCCATACATGAATTCAAACCTCTTCTTCCACACAAAGCTAAAGGGGATTCTCCGGTAACAATCCCTCGCTCTATCTTTCCCTCTCTCTCGCTCTCCTGCACTTTCTCTCTCTCTCCCATGTGAAAAGGAAATGGCTGAAATAGGAGCACTCACAAAGTGCAAGCAGGACGGCCAGTTCATAAAATGATTTATTGCTTGTGTGAGTAAATGCTCCCTAAAGCTGGATCATAGGCATTTCCTCATTGATTGAACTATTGCACCGAAATCAGATCTTGATTAATGAGTTACTGTCGGAGGCAAAAGGGCTTGTACTAGAGGGACCTTTATTTTGCAGCTCACCAGGCTGTGAAATTTAGAGGAACTGATATGCAATTGATATGCAAAATGTGCACGTCTAAAGGATTCTGCCAATTTGCACATATACAATAGGAACAATGATACTACAAGAAGACGCAATCCTTTAGAAACCCATTCCATAAACAGGAACAGATGTGTAAATAAATTATAATCTTACGGCAAAGGAGTTGTCCTTATTAAATAATTTTAACTCACCAAAACCCGACCCCTACCTGGGTACGTTTACAGCATTTAGCGGACGCTTTTGTCCAGAGCGACGTACAAAAGTACACATTATTGAACATCTCAATACTGATACATTAAATTACAAATCAAAGTGTAACAACCCACAAAAACTGTTGAAAGAGCAGCCTAGATTCTTTTTTGTGTTAAATGTCGAGTTCTAGGCATTTAAAAAAGATGTAGGTTCTCAATCGTCTCTTGAAGACAGCCAGTGATTCAGCACATGCCATTTTGACATTGATGGGAAGTTCATTCCACCATCTTGGTACCAGAAAATAGAGGCAGACCTACCTTGTGTCCTAGAGGATGGTGAGACTAGTCTAGCGGCGCTTGTGGGTATGTTGTATAAATGGTTTAAAAACTGCCTAAAAAACTGTCTAAAACTGCTATGTCTGCAGTGGTAACTTCCTTTAGCTTTCCTTGTTGGAATCGGACAGCTTCCATGATTAGACATCATGGATAGGTGTTAAGGTGTTGGACTGCTGATCAACAGATTGTGGGTTTGATTCCACGCATCATTACACTGCTATTGCTGGTCCTTAACCCGCCATTGCTCGGTTGGATAAACAAAATAAGATAACTATAAATCATGTAAAATAAAAACATCTATAAAATGCAAGAAATGTTAGTGTAAAAGAAATGTAATACACTTCAAGATTTGATCAGCAAAGTCATTCAAAGGGTCAAACAACAAAGCAGTAACCAGTCCCAACAATTTGCCTGGTAACAGTCAATCAAACTATTTTGATCCCCACTTTACAGATTTGCATTTAATCTGCGCTTCAGCATTCAAAAGACCAAACCGACACTTTAAGAAAAGCCAAACGGAGCAAATGAGGCATGCTATGAGTGTGCTTAATACACAACAGTACCACTTATTGAGCCGGATCAATTGTCGAATTGCAACAAAAGACTTGCACCCCATCTAGGCTACTTATATCTACTCATTTTGCTGGCTCAGGGACATAAAAAATAATAGTTTGAGAATGCAGAGAAGGCGTACCAAAGTCTGTTATGTGACATTTAAACAACAGGTTTTTAAGGCTAAAGGACAACAGAAGGAAAGGAGGTATGCAGGGTGCACTTCTGGAGCTCTGCTGCCCTTATTGTACAGAAGTCACATTGCATTAACACTGAGGGCCATTTGCAGGCCTGTCTTTTCCTGGCTGGGCCTTTCAGAACAGATTAAGCTATGAAAACCCTGGAATTACTAAAGCACCTATTAGGCATTATGCTCCGTTTTTTTCTTCTCGAATTCCTTTGAAAAGGCTTGAATACACTCATTGATTTTGAGAAAAGAGGATGAGAGGGATTGGATGAAGAAACATGAGAACCAAAATACTTTGGAAAAAATAAAACGGCTGACATCATATTAGAAGATGGTATTTCACTCACCACTAGTTTTTATTTTAGTATTAGATTCCGTTAACGAATTGAAAAAGTTCTTCCTGTATTTATTAGAGTAAAGGTTTTCATGATTAGGCTTCACACAGTGATGCTTGGATGATAGAGGTCCAGCTCTAGAGTTTAAAACAAGACCCACTGGGTCTCTGGGAAAATAGGAAGATCTTCAGAATGCATAGGAACTCGGATCGTTGCCTTTAACAGGATTGTAGAGCACCAGCAGTGCCACTCAAGATGCAGGTCTTGTGGCGTTAAACGGCTGTCAGACTGAGAAATACATAGACAAAAGAGCTCAGCCTCTTTTGAAGTGCCACATTGAGGAAAGAGACCCTGGAGCTGTGCTTGCAAGTATGTTTTTAGAAATTCGGGCTTTTAGTCCAAACTTGGATTCCTGCACATAATTTCTAAAAAATGCTTAACATCAGTTGGCTGACCATCTGCATTTCATTTTCACCAGGAACCCTAGCTGGAACCAGCTTCAGTAATACAAATGCAGGGTGTGTGGGGGTGGTGTGTTTGTGCATCTGTACATGTGTGTGTGTGTGTGTGTGTGTGTGGGTAAGACGAAAAATAGAGGTGAAAGAAAGACTGGGCTCCACTCAGCTCCAGACGAGGCTATGGAACATAATGAGCTCTCAAGGGGCATATACCCATTAAAAAAACAGCTAACGGAGTAGAGCAGGTAAGCGAAGTGTGCTTGAAAACACACATAGACTACCCAATCAATGCACAGATACACCAACGAGAGAAATATGCTTTTAAAAATGTCCTCCAACGGTTTTTTTACTGTTTCTGGCTTTGTAAAGGAATACTTCTTGGGGTCTGATTTGATTTAAAAAAAAATACTTCTGGTGTGGGTCTACAACAAACGTTTTACTAAGATTTCCCAGAGGGCCAAACTAAACATGACACATATACTAAATGTTTATGAATGGATAAAGATCAATCTTTCTACCATTTATAAGCATCCTGATAGGAGCAAACCTAGATGTACTGTGTCAAATTTACACCTTACAGATCCTGGGTTAAGACAGATTTCAACAAAATGTGGTGAGTTGGCTACCGGCCATCCTATGTGAACTGCCCTATGTTGTACCCAATGTTAGCATTAGTTAGAGGTCATGTATTCATAAAAACTAAGTTATGTTATTAAATGGATGGAAGGATGAATGCTTCTCGGATTAAGGATTTGGAAATACTAGCTTGAGTTGTCCATGTGTGTTATGATAGTTCGCTTTGTGTGTGGAAACTTTGTTTTAGGTTCAACAGTTCCCCAGTGAAGAGAAGTAATGCTACTTCAAAGCTAAACTTAAATTAAATTAAATACATTTTTTTGTGCAAATTTTCTTTTGGAGAGGTTTCATTAAAATCAAGTTGACATAATTTATCAACAAATAGTTTTTGGGATTTGATATTGATATATTTTGGGAATAAAATCATTCAAGTTAAGCGGTTCACACAAATATATAATAATTAGAACAACTCAAAAACAAAAATGTGAAATTTGAGATACTGGCCCTTGAAGGACATGTAGAAGAAATGTGAAGATTGCAGTTTTTCCACAAAATCTCACACATCCACATGCTAACAGAAAAATGTCTGGTGTGAAGACCCTATTAAAGCTCTAATTGGATTGCCAGCAGCTGAAAGGAAAGATTTAGGGGCCCAGTTGCCTTTGCTTTCTTTTGTATCTACACAAATGTCTACACAATAGTATTAGAAACAAATGGCCATCGCAGTTCTCTTCCCTTAAATACAACTTGGACACCCCCACCCACCAACCTTAGCCCTTTGCTTAAAATCCTTTGGAACTTCTAGAGGAATGAGCAATCTCTTCATCTCAGCTAGGTTCCCGTCCAAGAAAACAAACATCCCCTTGTCCATTGGAGTGCCAAAATAAACCCTCCCCTAGCACCAGCATCAATCATGTTAATTATGGCAAACATCATAATAACAACAATTACAATAATATCTCATTAAGCAGCAGAGAGAATGAATGACGGGGGAGAATTAATAGCAGGCAGGTGTACAACACGCTGCAATTACGGAACCTGAAATTAGCTCATCGCCTCAAGGCAGACGGAAAGAGACCGTGAAAAAAAAAGGAAAGAAAAAAGATCTTGAAGAAAGAGCAAGGGAAGGAAACGAACTTGCAAGTGTGGGTTCACAGACTGGAGGGGGGGTTCTGAATCAGGAAACAAAAATGTCTTAAATGTGTAAATTAGGCTGAATAAAAAGCACAGAAGTAGAGACAGAAAAGAGAAAAGCAGCTTTTCCAGGCAGAGTTGAGAAGGAGGCAGCCAAAGAAGATCAAGGGAAGCCGAGGAGCTTTACGGCAGCCGACTGGCAGTTACCCCTTCTCCTGTCATTCATTCATTACACAGCGCGGGAGTTGCGGTGAAAGCGCCTCTTCAGCTTGACCCGTCATATTTCTGCTTCTGTAAACGGCTAATCTGCCTTCGTTAGATGGGTGTCAACACGTTTTACATGCTCCCAAACCCCAGTCGTTTCCAAACCTCACTGTAAGGAAGCTGAGGCGAACCGCCGCTGTCGTAGAATCGGTGGAATTTCGAAGCTTTAAACCTGCTACTTAGTTCATTTTTTTATCGGTATAGTCTGTACAATTCTAAACATTACTTAATTTATTACTCCTTTAAATCAGCGGTTCCCAAGAGGGGGCTCCCGATCCACAAGGGGGTGGGGTGGGGTGTTAGGTGTCTCACTGATTCACCTTCAGTAGCTAATAGTAATGACCCAGGCATATTGGACCCAGGTGAAGAAGCCCCCACCAATTTGGGTAACACTGCTAGCAATACTGGAAACATTGAAGGGAGGCCCTAAAATATTTTCTTGGGGAAAAGGGAATCTCAGGCAAAAAAGATTGGGAACCACTGCTTTAAATAATACTGATACTGTAGAAGAATGTGTATGTTGTAGAAGAACCTTATTTCTTCCCTGGAACTGTGCACAAAGCCCCTAAACTACAACTGTTGATAATTATAATCTTCGCTTTCATAATTGTCACATTAAATTAAGAAGATAAAAGAAGTTGGTATTTTGATCTTTTATTCATCAATAAGATTATTCCAGAAGGTGTAAATGTAAGCGAATAAATGAAATATTATAAACAAATATTTATGCATGGCCTGACTTCCTAAATGATGAAGGTCTTTCCTGCACCCAGAGCGCTTCACTATCTTCCTGAAGGCACAGATTCTGACACTGCCACTGCTGAATGTTTTATCACGTCAGAGCTTAGACCGGCTCGGCATGGTTCTTTTAGCCTGAGGGCTGTTCCTGAGCGCCACAGAGGCCCTGAGGCAGCCTCACTCTAGCCCTTTCCGCTGGTTTCACTGTGAAGTGCACGGTGACTGAATTTTGATTACGGCGCACATTTGGGTGGGGATGGTGGTGGTGGTGGTGGGGTGTGGGGCTAAAGTGAAAGAGAGGCGCTAAAAGAATTTCAAAATGTGAAAAAGTGTCTAAATTATTAAATACTGAAAGGTCTCCTGTGTTCAACTCGGGATTCCATCTCTGTTGTGTTATTTGTGCTCATCCATCAGATGGAAGTATAAATATGGTCCAATTCTCTATACTTGTGGATTCTGTAAATTCTTTAGGAAGCAACATAGACAATCATCTGAAATTTTATCAATACCATTAATTTTAATTTATGATAATTGCTAATATTCCCCTATCGGCCTCAAAATGCACATGAGCTAAACCCAGCTGATGTATGTGTGTCTCTTATTAATGGTTAATAGAACAAAGGGTTTTAATGTCTCCAATGTCAATGCTTTGTAAAAGTGGAAATTAAAGCTGGACAGTATTTTTTCACAGGAAGGTCTTGAGTCTTTCCAAGTAACATTTCTCACTATTTTATCATTAATATTATTTGTTTAATAATGAAAGAAAATCTATCTATCTATCTATCTATCTATCTATCTATCTATCTATCTATCTATCTATCACACTTAATATAAATGTTGTTGTGATATAAAAAATTAATAACATACCAGGAAGTAGGATTAAGGTAATATGATTTTTTAATTAGGCCACATTGCGGGTATTTATTGTTGATTATTTATCTATAATCCATGCTGTTGTGTTTCTTTCTTTACATTTAATAAAAAACATATATACAGAAAATATATTCAGTTTTCTACTTAAAACTCAAATTAAAATGAAAGTTTATTCCTTTAAAACTGTTTTAAAATCAGATTAAATAACTTCAGAAACAGAAGTGTGCACTTTAAGGCATAAAGTGATTCGATTTCATTATTTTATTATTATAAATTCTGAAAGAACATTACACTATATGATGTATTGTGTATAATCATGTACAGTATGTGACAAATCATATTTGAAGTTTTATTATTATCTTTTCCAGCATGGAAGCATGCTGACGCACATACGCTATCTGCCCCGAGACCTATCCGTAAAAGCTCATTTCTAATTTCTAACCAGTGTGAAATGTAAAATCCTCTCAAAATGACACTTGCATAAATCCAGCCTAAAGGTATCAATCATTTTAACCTTCATTGAGGTGGCATGTCAAGCTGCACAAAGGCACTCATACGGTGGTAATGAGCGTGTAATATAAGCGGCTGGCCACTAGGCCCACGTGCTGTCGCTTTGTACGGAGCTGAACGCAGAGTCTGAAGCGGTCTCACGACATCACTTACAATCAACCGGAAGGTTGTTTGGTGGCAGCCGTAATCACAAATAACTCATGAATATTTATAAATATAACAAATTTCAGACAGTTTTTTCTATCATAGAATGAGCAGAGGTTATTTTTGTATTGCAACAGCGAAACGTCACTTCCTGTGATATTTTTCCTCAGTAGAGAATGTTTTTTTACATCTCCGGGTGTGTGAGAGGAAACCCGAAAGCAAAAGTGTGCTGGGGGTTTGTCTGTCTTGCTAATGGAAATGATATACGTCAATATGGCCGTGTCGCCTCCCACGTGTCCTCCCATCGTGCTAAACAAAGGAACCGGCAACTTATGAACTGCCTGCACCACTCTGGCGAGTCCATAAAACAACTGGCCCCAGTCACCAGGGAGAACCCACACACATAACCCCGCCTTCCTGCGATTCCGCCCCTCTCAAACAGGACCACCAGATGACACAGATGGGGTGAGGGCAAACAAAAAAAAAAGGCGGGGGCTCCCTTTGTAGTGACCCAAATCTCTTTCATAAAGCCATTCACGCAACAAATTGGGGAAAGCTGGGGCCTTGCAGTAACACTAAAGCCTCTTGCTCTTTTAATAGCCGAACTCGTTGCTCGCTAGAAACGCAGACTGATTTACGAGTGCGTTTAAGCCGAAATATGCAAGCCAGGCAATTTAGGATGCCGAGCGTCCTGGATGTTATTGCTGCCCCTTTAAGGAGTCTTTTAAAATGTGTTCGAAAAGTAATCAGCGTTCTGCACTGACAAACAAACCAAAGTACGAAGAAAACATCTGGCTATTTTTAGCACTCTAGCTTGCACAGCTTTGAGCTCAGTGATTCAATGATTAGTTCTTTGACTGCGTAACTGTTTTGCGATTGATGTGTTTGTTTTCTTTATTATACTCTATTTCCTCTATTGTTTCAACGGAAACCGAAAACTACAAACAGCTGGATATTTCAACAGGACTTCAAGTCCTACATGATAACGTTTGTTGTTTTATTCCTTTTTTCTTTGTTATATTGTAGCTTTTCCATTACATTTTTTCAGTAATATGAAAAAAAAAAAATAGAATCGAGTTTATTTGTTTATTCGTTTGATTAAATCATATTTTTTTGCCATTGTTTAGTAGAACAAAATAAAAAATAAAATAAAACAGCTGGACATTTTTATAGTCATTTGGGTTTTATATGCCATATCCCAAATGACTTTATGTGCACAATGATTTTTTTATTTATTTATTTATTTTTTCCTTCTTTATTGTTTTAATAAAATCTAAAAAAAGAAAAACATAATTGTGGCTATTTGTAGTGCTATACAATACTAGATGTTTAGTTTGTGGTAAAATCTAAATTGGTGTTAATTTATAGATGTTTATTTTTTACTTATTAATTCCTTATACATTTTTTTTTCTTCCATCCATTTTTCTCTTTTATTCTATATTATTGTTTTAGTAGGAATCCCCAAACCTACAAAACTACAAACTAAAGCACTACATTTGCAGCATTTGGCAAAGCACTAGCACAACATGATGATAACTGAGATGACTGATTTATTATACAATATTATCATTTTTAATGTTGTTCTGTTTATTTTTTGCTTTTATTGGTTAAATTCCCACCGTAAAAAAACAAACAAACTAGAATCTAAAACAACTAAACCTTTTTAGCGCAATAATCCACGACATTCAGTTCTTGAAAAACCCAGAATAACGGGTTATCATCATTATAAATAAATAATAGTCATAAAATTAATTCTTGTTCAGCCATATGAGGATCTAAAACACCAATTAAACTTCCAATTTAAGCACCTGGACATTTTTGCTCTAGAATCCACATGACGTTCAATTCTAAATTCTGAACACAATATTTTAAATTCTTATAAATGGAAAATAATCTTCATGGATTTTTTTCCAGTGGTTTATAAGGCACTTATTCTACTCTAAAACTAAACATCTGGACCTTTTTCTTTCAATAATCCACATGTGTACATGTTGGAGATAACAACACACTTGCATACAATGTTCTATGTCACCAAAAGGCAACCGAACAACAAACTGAGACATCCACATTCATCATATTCGGTACCTCCGTTCTAGATGACACGAGTCGTTGTTCTTTTGTACTTATTTTTTTTTCTATGGTTTCTTTTCTGTTGCTCACTGGCTTCCTCTCCTTCCTGCTGGCCATCTCTCTCTCTCTCTCTCTCTCTCTTTCTTTCTCTTCCCCTCCCCTCATGCAATCTGCATACAGAGACATTTGTCATCATTAGCCCTGCTCCGACAGTTGGCACCCGGCACCTCAGATCTCGAGAACTTGCAATTATGAAGCCTTCATCTCGTATTTGGGTTACATGGCCTAATTTCATCATGGGCTTCATCCGCCACTATTTCATTACCCAAAGCCCCCCAACCTGGAGAAAACCGAGAGACCGGGAGAGAGAGAGAGAGAGAGAGAGAGAGAGAGAAAGCAGCCTCTTTTTCTCATCTCTTCTTTCCTTGTCTTTCCTTTGTTTTCTTTCTTTTACAAACGTCTGCTCAGCACCCGCTCTCGGTACGGGGCGTTGTTATTAATTTGAAATGCATCTAGCGCATTGTCCACGCCGGGGCTGTTGTGAAGAGGCTTTCGGGTCAGTGGGCAAATGATTACTCTCTCAACCTCTAGACACAAGCCGTCTCTCACACACATTAAGATTAATCACACGGTGCGAAGATTGTTGCATTGTTGTTGCATGTTGTTTTTACACACCGTTGCTAAAGATAGTCCAACATTTTTATTTTTTTTTTAAGAATAACATTTTTAAAAATTTGTCCGTCTGATTAATTTAATCCATGGAAATCCTCGCTGTCATTTATCAGGGAAGGCATTGAGCATTGCATACTAAAGTGGGGGGGGGTGTTTGGGGTTTGGCGGATTCATGTGGATCTTTTTTTTTTCCTGGATGCTTTCTTTTTCTCTCTCTTTCTCTCTTTTTCTTTCGTGACCTCCCTCTGAGCACTTACAGAGCAGTAAAGTTAATTTGTGTTCTTAGGGTTGGGGTTTATAGAGGTGGTTTAAGCACATATGGCTTTAGCTTGCCGAGCTGTTTCGAACATGGCCCTGGCCTCTAAAACGTGCGCCTCGGGCTGTTTTGTCCTCGGCTACCAAACACCCCATGGGAGGAGGTCGCTAATGCGGCATGGAAACTAAAACAAATGGAGGGACCGGATCGGAGGCGCGGAAGGTAGAAGGCTGACAAGCGGGAGGCAAAAGGAAATTAACTGGGAGTCCTGCGGTGCAGCCATATTGCCTGGAATAACCGAATTCGCCTCGGCTACGAAAACTCAATGACAATTCTGCTATCCAGTCACAGCTAGTTGAATTATATGTCATAATAAGTGTCCGTCTTGTATAATGCGATCTCTCGCAATGCCCTGGTTCCACGGTACAATAATATCACCGCTCTCAAACCAACTAGGCCCTTAATCTGATTTATATTCCACTACGCCACTCCATTAAATCCACTTGATAATCTGTGCTGTGACCTAGCGACGCCTTTTGGCTTGGGTCCATTTTTTTGCTGTTCTTTTCCGGGCACAAAGAGCATCTCGAGAACGATGACGGGACCAGCACAAAGAACTGTCCCTGTGTGATGATGGAATATGGCCACGATGACCTCTTTTTGTCAATGAATAATAGGATTATTAACACAGACATGTAAAAAATGAATATTAGAGGACTAATTATAGGGTGAGAATGGCAGGAAAGCCCTGGATAGGTTTTAATCCTTTGGCACTTATTTTGTAGAGAAAAAGAGACTGGAGGCAAATTTAGAGTTAAACGTCAGACATAACGTACGTGGGATGTGACAAATTAATTCGTGGGTTTGGATGATAAAAGATATCAAAAATATCAAGATTTTATGTTTTGCTTCCTGTCTTTCAAACTAAAAAAATCATTAATTTAATAATTTAGCACTAATTTAAACAGATCAAAGTTATTGAGTTAAAACCATGTTATTTATTAATAAATATTGTTATTAATTGACTGTACTAATCAGGTGGTGAAGTGGTGGATCAGTGGTTAAGATGTTGGACCGCTGATTGGATTCCCAGCACCACCAAGCTGCCACTGTTGGGCCCTTGAGCAAGGCCCTTAACCCCCAATTGCTCAGTTGTATAAAAGAGATAAATGTTAAGTCGCTCTGGATAAGGGTGTCATATCAGTGTGAAAATTCTGTAGTGTTACATTTCTTGATGTTAAGCTTCTTTATGGTTGTAATGTCAGTTGTTTTTAATTCCTACTTAGACCCCAAATTAAATCAACACAAACCTTCTTGTGAATTTTAGTTCTATCTGCGACTCCATTACACTACATATGACTATATATATATATATATATATATATATATATATATATATATATATATATATATATATATATATATATATATATATATATATATATATATACAGCTTTTATCCTAAATGTTCAATTCTGTGAGGTTCATGTTTCTTCAGTTGAAACAGAAGGTCATCTAAACCCTGATTTAAAGGCTTCTTGTGGGACAGTTAAGTGAGGTGTCACATGCCAATTTTGCTTGTTTGACAAGAGCCATTACGAGCCCGGCGAAACGTCTTGACAAGAGAGATCGTCAGAACAAGACGAGTGGTCTAGAAGAAAAATGAAGCGATCACTGGGGAGGAAACTCGAGAACAAAGAGGCCTTCAACCAGCTAAACGTGTCCTCGGTCATATGCTTGTGCAACATGAGCGGAAGCCAGACTCATCGTATTGATTTACACGGTCGCACGTCGCCATTGCCTGGGTCAGTAATAACGTCCATACTGCAAGGCGCTGTCCCAGAAATGTTATAGAGACACACAACTAGCTATGTTATAGAGACATAAAAGCGAGAGGTCAAGGGGGAGATGGAGCGCTGCTTTGAAAGCTCCGATGAGTTATACGGCACTTACAGTTTGATAGCTCGGATGGGTTCGGTAAACTGCTCTGACAATAAGATAAAAATTTTGAAAGTATGCTTTGATGCGGTTTCCAGTGATACAGATTTCACTGTGGAAACTTCTATTATACTCCTATTAAAAACATACATTACATCAATGTGTAATTTAATGTTAAATATGAAAGTCAATGGGACAGACTGACCAGGAGGGCATACCACGAATAAGCCTATAAAAAATGGACATGAACAAGGAAATACAGCTAGCGGACAAAATGGTAGTCTGTGTGCCAGATGTAGAAATTTACACAGAACTGTAAACTCTCTTCTCACTGGTGTAGCAACTGTATTATTTTTATTATTAATTCCTTAGTCTTTCAGAATAATCCTGGTTGGCTGGATTCAGGGTCTAGCCAAAGGAGACTAGGCATGTAGAAATACACACAAGGTTAAATTATGTATGTATAAATGTATTTATTTTTATATTTATTTATTGGCTTATTAGTCACTATTAGCAAGTAATGAAATCCAAGGTGAGGGTTGTCATGGATCTAGACCACATCACACAATGCGGATAAACAGGGTGTGTGGTGGAAAATGATAAGAGGTTGTATTATTATTATTATTATTAAATTATTAAGGATGTGGTAGCTTAGTGGTTAAAGTATTGGACTGCTAAACGAAAAATTGTAAGTTCAATTCCCAGTACAACCAAGTTATCACTGCTGGGCCCCTGAGCAAGGCCCTTAATTGCAGCAATTCAGGATAAAATAAGTTGCTCTGGATAAGTGTGTCTGCCAAATTATTATTATTATTATTATTATTATTATTCAAGACTGCATTAAAGAGAATTCTAATTCCCCTAGGTATTCCCAAAGCCTATTTCCTATACCAAGAGCACCATTGAATTTGTGTGTATAGGTGTGTGTGTGTGTGTGTGTATGTAGTGTACTATTTAGCATGGGGCATTTTTTAACAAGTCTAAACAGAAGCAATAGAAGTGTTTTCTTCTCGCTTTATAACTATAAATACTTTAATATACAAAGGACTAATTAAACTATTTAATAGAAATGTGGATAAATGATTTCTTCTGGTTAATAATCCTAACTGTTAAAATGGCTCAGAAAATACGTTAACAATGAATAACAAAGTAAAAAAAAACTTTCTCGTTCACTGTGGACACCAGAATCCGGTGTACACCTGTTATACATTTTGCTTCATGAAGCAATCAGGATCTAATATGTGATCTCCATCCAAAAGCAGCAGAGGGCTATTAATTATGGCTGGCAACTTCTTTAACATTGACTGTGCCAAGCAGGATACAGTGAAGGCCAATCCACTACAGAGTTCCAGACACCGACCAACGCTCCGATTCCGAGATCTGGTCTGATTTATTGGATAATTATTGAGATTTCACTGCTGTGCTGCTTTACAATTTCACCAGAAACACCACATACAGTAGAGTATGTTGAAAATATATTTATTCTTATTAATCCTTCCGTCCATCCATTTATCCATCCATCTATTCATTCATCCATCCATCCATCCATCCATTTATTTATCTATCTATCTTCAGTAACCACTTCATCCTATTTAGGGTCACAATACAGTATTTATGGCACCACCCAAAAAGTGATGCTGATGTGTCTTTAACAAAAATAATGACTGTCTTTTAAATAAAGTTATTTTTGTTCAAATATTTAATTTATTTTTTTTTGTTTTCATTTCTTACAATGTTTGATTACTTTTGTAATTTATTCTCCACTGTAGGAACTAAAAAATCAAAAAAATAGTCTCAGGTATTATTCTGCAAGCTGCCACTTCACCATTTTATCCACATGTAGGACTAAAGATAAAAAAAAAATCCTATTTTTAATTACATTTTTTATTTATAATCTTTATTTTTTGGTTTCTGGTACTTTGAAATTAGGCTCTGGGGTGTGAAACAGGACTAAACTGGGATTTTATTTTTTCATTTAAAGTACTGTTATAAATTAAGAATTAATACAATAATTAAATTGTGTATACAGTTGATCATATCCAAGTGCCTCCATTATTATATTTCAGCACCTGTGTCTGTGTTGTGTGTGTGTCGTGTGCATGATGGAGGAGGAGGGACGCCTGGAATGTTTCCATCCAACCATGAGCTGGTTTTGCTTCAGCTCTTCTTAAAGGCCTGTTTACGGCTTTGCAGCCTCACCAACACACACACACACACACACACACACACGCGCGCGCGCGCAGACAAGAGGAAAGCTTAACACAGCTGCAGCATCAGAAGGCAGCTCAGCTGAAATTATTCGGTCTTTTCAGGAGTGTGTGTGTGTGTGTGTGTGTGTGTGTGTGTGTGTTTTGCTTATAGTCAGAATTAACCCACTGACTGACCTTGAAATATCCGAAACTAATTCAGTTAAAGCCGAACTTAAAGCAAACTCGGGTAACAGAAACGAAGCAGGAGACGAGAGAAAAAAAAAAAAAAAAAAAAAAAAAATGAAATAAAATAATAAATAACACAATTCGATCAAATAAAGCAGTCAGTGTGTGTAGATGAAGTGTTTAATAATAAATATTGGCACATTTCGCACAGAATACAAATACGAGTTAAATAAAAATAGGAAAATTACATCAGTTGTAGTGCGTCAAATTAAAGAATAAGCGGGTTTTTTAGATTTATTTGCACACAAAAAAACGGAAATAAACAATATAAACCGTTAAACTACATCCGGAATAAACAAGTGGGATATAATTACTCCTAATCGGTGTAAAAATGGGAAATTTAAAACATCCGGATGTCCGAACTGTGATGAATACTTTTTCAAATCAATACGCAGAAAACGCACACACACACACGCGCGCGCGCGCTCGCACACGTAAGGGATAGTAAATAATAATATAAATAATAAATAACAACAAGTGATAGCGACGTTTTAGGGGTTACGCTTTTTAGCGCAGAAAATTACCTGCAAATTTTAAGGGGTTTTAACAAATCATTTATCTTTTTTTTTAATTATTTTATTATTTTTATTTTTTTAAATAAAATTGTCCTATTCGTTTGATACGATAAATAAGATTAGATTCAACTTTATTGCCATTGTACAGAGCCAATAAAATGCAGTTAGCATCTAACCAGAATTGCAAGTGTATAATGTATAGCTAAAAATAAATCTATAAATAGAAATTTTAATGTGTCTATTTACAAATGGTAGACTGGGGTGCAAGTTTACAAGGTGTAGGGAGCAGTAGTGTAAATACGGGTGTGTTATGTATTATGTATGGTGATGTATAGAATAATTAATAAACTGAGGATAAAGTGTCTTTACAGTGTAAATGGCGTCATAAGGAAAAAAAAGATTGAGATGGGCAATAATGCAGTATGAATAGTAAACATTATAAAGTGTAGTAAAATACAGTGCAGGGTTTTATTTAATACACAAAAATAGAGTTCATTACGCAGAAACTAGAATAAATCAAATAAACATAACCTACTATTATAGCGGGTTTAATCCATTTCTATAATGTGCGTCTTTTCCAGCAAGATGATAATGATTGAACTCGTTATTTACTGCGTATGTGTAATATCCAAATTTCAGGTTGTTATTAAGATATCTAATATTTACCAAATATATTTTCAAGAGAATTTTTAAACGAACCCTAAATGGCAGTATTTACAGACTTAAACTGCAACACGGCGCGTATTAATGTACAAATACTGCAGAAAACAAATATACTAATTATAAATTAATTTGTCATAAAATCAGGTAAATAATCATTTTTTAAACAGGGTTTTAAGCAACACAGTTAAAAATACAGCAAAGGATCAACGCAGCAAAGGAAGATTAATTAATGTCGCAATAATACGCCTGAGAGAGGGAAAGAAAATACAAATATTTTAATAATAATAATAATAATAATAATAATAATAGTAATAATTTACAAATATAATAAAAAAGAACCTGTGTTTTTTTTCTCTTAGCCCTTAGTGTATCCTATAGGTGTTTCCTGTCCTGGAGTCGTGGCACCGTTTAAATTTAGTCTCATATATAAAAACTCAACGTTTAATCCGCTGTCCATAAACCCTGAAAGCGGTGACGAATCGCTCCGTCATTGGCCGCGCTTAAAAACCCCTCCCTTTATAATTTCACTGGAGCGCGGTGTGTGCTGAGACCTGAAACACACCGACGACACCGGTTAGCCGAGGATATACGCACACTTCTACACGCGCACACACACGCACACACACATACACGCACCCCATATATATTGTATATTTTGTCACATATATATAGACACACTGTTCCGCAAGCACGAGCACGCGGCACTCCGTAACAAGTGCGGGAGTAAAACTGTGCGCATGAAGAAAATCCGGCAGGATGTGTTTTAGCCTAACTGCTGTGCGCGGAAGCGGTGTGTATTTGCATGAGCTACCGATGGACTTTTAATCACCACGACCACCGAGGACATAGGATACTTTTTTTTAAAGATTCTATTTATTTCTTGTTGCAGGAAAGAACAAATCGGATGATTTAAGCGTTAGTTTGCGCATGTGCCTTGAGCACAAAAAGCAGGCTTGTGTTTCTGTATTAGGAAACTTTTTTTCTGCTCTTAATAGGTCCCTATTCTTGTCTAGCATTGGCTCCCGTGCAAACAGCCGCGTTGGATCCGTCGGGTTACTGCGAGCCTCCGGTGTATAACCCGGACTTGTGCCCAAACATGATCGCCGCGCAGGCCAAGCTGGTGTACCACCTAAACAAATATTATAACGAAAAGTGCCAAGCGCGCAAGGCGGCCATCGCTAAGACCATCCGCGAGGTGTGCAAAGTGGTCTCAGATGTGCTCAAGGAGGTCGAGGTACAGGAGCCGCGCTTCATCAGCTCCCTCAATGAACTGGACAACCGGTTCGAGGGCCTTGAGGTGGTTTCGCCCACTGAGTTCGAGGTGGTTCTCTATCTCAACCAGATGGGTGTCTTTAACTTTGTGGACGACGGATCTTTGCCTGGCTGTGCCGTGCTGAAGCTGAGCGATGGCCGTAAGCGCAGCATGTCTCTCTGGGTGGAGTTCATCACGGCCTCTGGATACCTCTCGGCGCGCAAGATCCGCTCGCGTTTCCAGACGCTTGTGGCGCAGGCAGTGGACAAGTGCAGCTACCGAGATTCGGTCAAGATGGTCGCCGACACAAGCGAAGTGAAGCTGCGCATCCGCGATCGCTACGTGGTCCAGATCACACCAGCGTTTAAGTGCACAGGTATCTGGCCGCGCAGCGCCGCGCATTGGCCCCTTCCACATATCCCGTGGCCCGGTCCAAACCGTGTGGCTGAGGTCAAAGCTGAGGGTTTTAACCTGCTGTCCAAGGAGTGCTATTCGCTGAACGGAAAGCAAAGCTCGGCCGAAAGTGACGCCTGGGTTCTGCAGTTCGCCGAAGCCGAGAACAGACTGCTGCTCGGCGGATGCAGAAAGAAGTGTCTGTCGCTGCTGAAAACTCTGCGGGACCGGCATCTCGAACTCCCCGGTCAGCCGCTCAACAACTACCACATGAAGACGTTGGTTTCCTACGAGTGTGAGAAACATCCCCGGGAGTCGGACTGGGACGAGAACTGTCTGGGGGACCGACTGAACGGCATCCTGCTGCAGCTTATTTCCTGTCTGCAGTGCCGCCGGTGCCCGCACTACTTCTTGCCGAACCTCGACCTGTTCCAGGGTAAACCGCACTCGGCGCTCGAAAATGCCGCCAAGCAGACTTGGAGGCTTGCAAGAGAAATCCTGACCAACCCGAAAAGTCTAGAAAAGCTTTGAGGTAAAGCAGAGACTCAACAAATTATATTCACATGTACTGAGCGAAGTGGAAAAAAAAATCATAGGCGTAGAATCTAAAGGTTCTAAAGGCGAGCAGCCTGGACTAAAAAAAATCCAACAACAGTAACGCTCACTGATCTTAAAACCTTATCCCATCTTCTTGTTAAAACATGATTTTATAAAAATTATTTTAGAAATCAAGTTCTAAAATAGTTTTTATTTCTCATGTCAAGAAATTATTATTCTATTTTGTGTTCTGTGTTGCTCATATACACGAGCAAAAAATGTAACAACAATCAAAATGATAATTTGGTTATTTATCAGTGTAATATTCTTTTTCTTTAGTTTTATCAAGTCACCAATCCAACAAAAATCTTTGTTTTTTTTCGTGACCAATTCGAGGAAATAAACCCTGTACATTTTTATACTGTAAATACACACATTTGTAGATTGTGATTCCGCTGGTCTGAAAAAAAATTGTGAATGTTGTTCTGTGACATTGTAAAAATAGAAGTTTAACTCCGCTTGTTTGTTTTCTTATTCCATTCACGTGAATTATTTCCGATAGAAAGGATGAAAAAAAAGAAAGAAACCATTTAGGCTATTTTACATTCGTCTACTGTTTATGACAAGTTCCGACTTTTTTAGCGTTTACACTTGGTGGTACTTTTTTGTGTTACATTTTTAGACATTCCATAAGAATACTTGAATTCTTATTTAAAGAATATTCCACCGCTCTTTTCTGTTGTTGTACCTTGCTTCCATGATAAAAAGCTGAAAATAAGAATATTGAATTATATATGGGGGAAAATATACCTGAAAAACAATGCACTTGAAATACACTGGAATATAAAACATTGTGAGTTGAGTTTTTTTTTTTTTTTTTTTTGTAAAACATTTCTGTCTCTGAATTTATTTAAAGAGTTAATAAAAAATAAAAATAAACAAAAACCAAGACAGGATATTCATGTTCTAAAAATGATGAATACATGGCTTTTTTTATTATTATTATAATTATTATTATTTATAAAACACTTTTTTTTATAGTAGATGATGAATCACACTGAAGGATAAATCTGGAAAATAAATAATTTGGAGAATATATTTCAATTTTAAGCTTCATCATTGGAATTATTTATATTTAGTCAAGCCTATTCCTAAATCGAGGGGGCACATTTGGAATGTATTAAACAGAATCCTACTTGTTGGATAAAATAGGAGGAGAATTCCTACGCCTTTTATTTATTAATTTATTAAATTGTTGTTGTCATTATTATTAGTATTTAAAAAAATTATCATATTTATATTATTATTTAAAATGCGACGTGTAGATTATCCTCATACTTATTGACATATTGAAAGTTAACACACTTAATCCGATATTGTTATTATCCTAAAATGTGTAAACATTAAAAGGAATATAAGGAATAGACAGATCCATTAAGACTTTAGATAATTCTGCTGTAGATAAATAAAAATACGGAAAACACAAAAATAAAACCATATTAATATTAATATTTAGCTGCACGACGCCTTTTTTTCCACGTTGTTCAGAAAACACACACACACACACACACACAGTCTCGCCCATATCCTTTAGGGTTTCTTTATGAGTGTATGGTATGATTCTGTAGTAGACTGTGTATAATAACCTCAGGTGTTTTTTGGACATATATAACCACGCTAGTAAGGACAAAGCAATCCAACCTACTCTCGGATCGGTGCGTTTAAAGGCCGGATCCTCTTCATCCACCTCGAAATAGATCTCGCTTGTAGTGATAGAAAGCGTCCCACGAGCCACCAGCCACGGGGGCTACCAGTGTGGGCGGGGGTGCTCATAAGCACAGGACCTGAAACACACGCACAGCAGTTGTTGTAACGTTATTATCATCCCTTAAATTTTGTAAAATGAAAACGAGCGGGAGTTGCTTAAACATAAATTCATAAGGTTATTATTTGTGCCCCGAAATATTAAAACACTGCTCAAAAAATGTACTTTTGTATTTATTATCCTATAATATAATATACTATAACTGTTGTGCATGAGGTTGTGTTATTTTATATTTTTTAAATATTATATTCTATTTATATATTTGATTATATACTTGATTTTTTTAAATAGGATTTAGGCCTATGATTTAAAAGTGCTGGCAACTTAAAAAATACACCACCATATTACTATAATAATTAATAATATTAATAATAATATACTAATACTACTACTACTACTACTACTACTATAATAATATAATAATAATAATAAATAAAATAAAAAATAAAACAATAATAACAATAATAAAGATAAAAATATGCTTCTTACCAAGTCCTCAATTTCTACAGGATAGTCCAATTGAAAATGAAATAATTCCACAAAATTTATAACGTAAAAATTACATAAATCAAAAGAAAAGTTTTTTTTTTAAGAATTTAAGTTTTATTTTTAATGATCAACTAATAATAAAAAAGCAAACATCGGGGCAAAAAATTCAGCAATAAATAAAAATACAAAAAAGATTTTAAAAAATAATAATACGACGAAATAGTACATATGCACATTATGTGAAATATTTACCTAATGTTAAACCAAGTATCAAATATTTTGGTACATATTTGCTCATGTTTGGCTAATGGGAATATTTTAACAAAATATTTGTTGGCGTTTTTCTTTATTATTTCATTATTATTATTAAAATCACAATTTACGCTGTAAACGTATTGAATTGAACGTATTGAACGTTAATAAAAATAATCTTAACCCTAGGTCTCTAATCTGTATAATTTGTTTATATATAATTTTCCTTCCAGGAAATCAGATCGATCTGCACGTCTTAATATTTCATTATTTATTTTAATATTTAAACAATCTAATTTAATCTAATCAATCAGGCGCAAATCAGGAAACGTGTTTTTATTATGACGCTAATAAGCCTTTAATCCGATCAGTCCTGTAGATAAACCCGTTTACAAACACCCAAATATTCCGAATTGACCTTACTAAACACTCTGCAAACATTTAGGGTGACTTTTCGACCTGAGGAGAAATAAGAGCAAGAACATTGTCTCTCTCTGTGTCTCCGTCTCAAAAAAAAAATTGACTCTTTATCTCTTTATCTGTCTCATTCTGTCTGTCTGACTGCCTGTCTGTCTCTCTCTCCTCTCTCTCTCTCTCTCTCTCTCTGTCTAGCTCTCTCTCTTTTTTTTTTTTTTCTCTCTCTCTCTCTCTCTCTCTTTTTAGCTCTCTCTCTCTCTCTCTCTCTCTCTCTCTCTCTCTCTCTCTCTCTCTCTCTTATTCTCTAATTTGGGATTTGTATCGATCGCTGAACTCCAGAGAGCCACTTTAATGTCTCATCAATCTTAATCTGGACTCCTCAGACAATTATAGCCGATACTGTAGCGAGATTACAGCCGGATTTGGGTTTCAGATCCCTGCGGACTGCTTCGCTCACACACACACACACACACACACACACACACTCCGCGACACGGAGCTTTCTTATAGGCCATTGTGGACAATAAAGAGAGAGAGAGAGAGAGAGAGAGAGAGAGATAGACGGATTATCGCTAATCCCTCCAGGGACATTTTCATAATTAGTTACGTGGTGTTAATTATAGATTAGATAAAACAACATTTTAGCTAGATAAAACAAAAAAAGAGGAAATTCAGATAAAATCATGCTAAAATTCCGGTTACTTATAATAATAATAATATAATAATATAAATAATAATAATAATAATAATAATAATTCCTCCGCTGCATGCTCTGTATTTTCTGGTTATTGGTAAAATGGTGACGTCAGCTGCTAAACAGGCGGCAAACACACACACAAACACACACACACACACATCAAACCTTATTAACATATCAACAACATATCATCAATTGGCAATTACATAATAATTAATTATTAGTTATTATTGTTAGTAGTAATGAGCTAATTTTATTATCATTATTATTATTTTCCTTCCCAAGCTATTTTATAAAACATGAAAATATAACATGATACTGCTACTACGACGAATAATAACATTTATAGTTCTAAATATAAGCATGTTATGTTTTTATAATACGTTAGTGATTTTCTGCACTTACACATACTGCAGCTGTGTTAAATAACATTTATTAAATTTCATGAAATATCAAGGGATTAAAGTGTTAATCATGATGATCATAATGCAGCCCTGCAATGAGACATTCTTGTAAATTTATCCGTATAACATCTCTCTGGTTAATATCCAATCACATCAACCACCAATTCTTCAGAACAGATTTTCTCAGGAAGCATTTTTTTAGTAAATTCGATGAGAAAGCAGGGGGTACTGTCGAAAGGAATGGTGTAACTGGCTGGTCAATGTATTTTGTGTGTGTGTGTGTGTGTGTGTTGGGAATCTGGTGGAAGTGAATCATTGCAGTGATCCTCTCTAAAACCTCTGCATTCAGAAGTAGGAGAGGAACCGCCCACTCTGAGCTCCGACTGGCAGACACGTGCTTCTCCTCCCATCAGTGGTCTGTGCTCCGTCTCCTACAGTGTAGCACTTTTTCCAGTTTACTCATCAGGGTTGGCGTTAGCATGCAGCACAAACCATTAGCCACAGCTGCACTGTAGCTTCATCTTAGCATATCTTTTACATCTCAGTGGTTCAAAAGAACAGCTCCTCTTGTGGCAGGGAGGCACAAAACGTGCAAGCTAGCTAACTGAAAAAACTCCATAGTTTTTATGCAAAATGTGGTGATTAATGTGGGTTTGTTGTTCGATGTTTTACTTATTGATACGTTAAAAACACTTTATAATGCATCAGAAATTATGCATGCTAATAAAGCATAAATATTCACTTAGAAAGTTCTACCAAATAAATTGGGTAATAAAAGAACTAATTTGTTGGCTATATATTATTTATTTTTATGGGTAAAGCACAGGTGGGTAATTACAGTCCTGGAGGGCTGGTGTCCTGCAGAGTTTAGCTCCAAAGCTAATAAAACACACTTAAATCAACTAATTAAGATCTTGCTAAGTGTACTTGAAACTTATAGGTAGGTGTGTTAAAGGAAGTTGAAGCTAAACACTGCAGGACATCCACCCACCAGGACAAAGTTTGGACACCCTTGGTTTAAAGTCTCTGTTTTTGCAATTATTCTAATTAGCCGACATTTTTTATAACTTCCCGCATCTCTCACCTGCAAATCTGTCAATTAAAGTTTCCAGGTTCAACGTCTTTAATGTTTCCATTACGTACAAATCCATAGCATTCAGTTTTAAAAGGTTAAGTTATATAAAATAAAGTAAACTAACAGCAATGGAATCTGTCACTATAATTTACTAAAAAAGCACAATGTTTATCTTTACTACTTTATAGATAATATGTTAAATATTTTGTTGTGGCTGTAAAACAAGCGTCGGGGTCGTTAGTCGCAGATATAAAACGAACAGTCAACAGTAAAAAAAAGTTAAAATAGACATATTTTTGGAAAAATGTGCCAATAATGTATACGGGCTTATTGTCTTTTTGTAAAAAAAAAATAGCACATATATGTGTAAATTGTATAACAGTAACTTACCGTTGTAACAGTCGACCGTTAAAATTTTAACTGGTTGCGTTGTTATACAAAAAACCCAATGAAAGTTCGAAATATCCCAACATAATAACCCAAGTGTAGAGTGTAGGTAATAAAGCAGTGCGGTATGTTCAAGCATAACCACTTTGCCTTCAACATTTTGGTGCCTTGCTATACTGACCAGAAGGAAACGATTGCCCACCAAAATTGCCACTGCTGGGCGCCTGGGAAAGGCTCATAACCCTCAAGCGCTTAATTGTACACGTAAAAAACGCTAGGTTATTCACTGTACCCAATATCTGGGTTAAACATATTGGGTTATTATGTTGGGTTATTTGGTTATTATAGGCAGGGGTTGGGCTGAGCCCACCCAAATATTTGTCTTGCCCACCCCAAAGAAATTGTTAAAAATTTTGCAATATAAAAATCCTTTTTTTTTTAAAAGATTTTCTTTTGTATGATTTATGATTTGATTAAAACAGTCTTAAGTGGGCTCTGCGTTGAGCAGTGTGAAGAAGGGGTGTAGAAAGCCTCGACCAATCACAACGCAAAACTTAACATATTTTGAATTCATTTCAATGTCTTTTTAACCAAGCCCAAGCAAGAATATTAGTACAACAATATTTTTGCTATTCCATTTTATGGAATTTTATTAAAATTTACATAATCCCACCCGCAAAAATTGCTCACATGGGATATCTGTCTGCCCATCCTTCCATGATTGCCCTGGATGCAGCCATTTAGGTTAAAATTAAAATTTTAACGATTGACTGGTACAGTCGAAGATACACGGGTGAGTTGATGTTACACAATTTACCTATATATGTGTAACAAACACTTACACATTAATATTGTCGCATTTTCTCCACAAATATGTCTGTGTTTTTAAACTTTTTTTTAACTGCTTTTTTGTCAGTTTTATATATGACTAACGACACAGACGCTTGTTTCATAGCCAAGACCAAATGTTCAACATTTTAACTATTAAAATGTAAAAATAAACATGGTATTAATGTAGAAGCAGCCCAATCAAAATGAATAAATAAATAAAAAATAACCCCACAAATTATTTATTCCATAACTCAATTTATTGGGTGAAACTCACTACCCAAAAATATTGATTAAAATAACCCAAAAATAGGTATATTAACCCACCATTGGGTCATTTTTAACCCAACTGTTTTAAGTGTGTATAAAAAAACAAGTTAAATATAAGTCAGTATGTTTAAGGGCGTCTGTCAGAAATATAAAATGAAAATGCTGGGAATTGAACCTATAACCAGCAGTCTACCTTAACCACTGAGCTGTACATTAGATTGTTAGTGAAATTTACAGAGATCCAAGGTGAATATTTGAGTTTCGAGCTTTCTTTGCAAGCTGATCCTAAACTTTATGATTTTAATATTTCTATAAAGATGTAACAAAATAATATCTAACAATAAATAAAAACTTTTCAGAAGTGGATTTAAGTGGACATAAAGATGCTGTGACTGTTGACTTTCTATAAATCTTGGCTTTGTTTAATGCAGTATTTCATCATGGACTGGATTTAATTTTTAACGTTACCTTTAAAAAATGGTTTCAGTGGAAAAGGACATGGAGTTTCTCACTGCATGAAAAATTCATGAGCTGTAAATAAAAAACTTCCTGGTTTATAATTCTGTGATTGCAGTTCAGCAAATATTAAAAAAATATATGGACTGTGAACAAATTAAAGTGAAACAACTTTATAACACATATTAAAGTTTGTATACACACACACACACACACACACACACATACACAAATGCATGCACAAATTCACTCACATACAGCACACAAGCACATCTGCAAACACACACACACACACACAAACAGAGATTTGCTCAGATAGAAACACACACAACACACACATGCACAGATGCATGTAGAAATTCACTCACATACACAAATACACATTTATACACACACACAAATGCATAAACAAACACACACCCAAACATACAAATGCACACTTACACATACAAACATACACAGACGCATTCATACACAATCATACACATTAAGCACCTACACACACATACATACACTATACATGCAAAACACATACACAAATACACATTCAGTAGATACACATTTATAAACATGTACACAAACACACACTCAAACCAACATGCATTTATGCACATATACATACACATATGCAATCACACACACTTGCTTATTTAAATACACATTCAACACACATTCATACAGGTATATACTTACATACAGACAGACATGAACACATACATTTAAACAAACATGCACCCCCCCCACCCCCACCCCCAACACACACACACGCACACGCACACGCACACACAGATTCCTCCTGGTTTTAACTTTCAGTTTCGGAACATTAGTATAACTCTATATAATTATAAGCGTAGAGTAAATATGGCGGTGGGATTGTTCTGAACTCTGTTTAGCTGTAAGTGAAAGTGCAGTACTGAATGCGTGCTGAACGCTGGCATGCGAGCAGCAACAGACGTGCTATTTAATCCAGAGAGAATTTGGATGACTGGATTTTTTTGGCAGCTAAGAAACACGTCAACAAGCTGAACCGCTGAATGTGAAGAGGTTCTTGTGCTGCTGCTGTAGTTCTGTAGTTCTACACACTGCATGGGGCTCTGTGGCCACTTAGTATCCGTCTATTAAAAAATATATATATATATATAGATAATAGATAGATAGATAGATAGATAGATAGATAGATAGATAGAGATAGATAGATAGATAGATAGATAGATAGATAGATAGATAGATAGATAGATAGATAGAGATAGATAGAGATAGATAGACAGACAGACAGATAGATAGATAGATAGATAGATAGATAGCTAGATAGATAGATAGATAGATAGATAGATAGATAGATAGATAGATAGATAGATAGATAGATAGATAGATAGATAGATAGATAGATAGATAGATAGATAGATAGATAGATAGATAGATATAGATAGATAGATAGATAGATAGATAGATAGATAGATAGATAGATAGATAGATAGATAGATAGATAGATAGAAAGATGTTGGCCAGTGTCACCAGATAGGGTGGGTTTCCGCCCAGTGTCGCCAGGGCGGGTGTGTTCCTGTCCAGTGTTTTCAGAGTGGGTGGGTTTCTGACCAGTGTTGCCAGATTGAGTGGGTTTCTGCCAGTGTCACCAGATTGGGCTGGTTTTTGCCCAGTGTTGTCAGATTGGGTGGGTTCCCAACAGTGTTACCAGATTGGGGTGGGTGACAAGCATGTATGCTAAGTTAGCAGTGTATGCTGGTGTAGCAGTTTTAGCTCAGAAATTTCTAATCAGCTGCAACCACATCAAGTTAATATCTGCATCTGATATTTTAGTTATTTAATCAGAATTTACACTTTTTAACCTTCGTATGTTTGCTTTTTCTTTTGATTAAATTATTATATGACAATTTATTTTAAAAAAGTTGAATTTTAGCTTGATTACGAATTAGCAGCCTTTTTTTTTAATTTACATCTACAGTTAAGAACCTTGCTCAGGGGCCCAACAATGGCAACTTGTTCCGGCTAGGAATCAAACCCAGATCTTTCAATTAGCAGTCCAACACAGCTACCACTTTCTCATTTGCCTCTTTTTTTATTTTCCATGAATCCAGGATTTCCATGTTTACCAGTTCCCTCTG
The DNA here is from genome assembly GCA_005784505.1 of Bagarius yarrelli. NCBI lineage: Eukaryota > Metazoa > Chordata > Actinopteri > Siluriformes > Sisoridae > Bagarius > Bagarius yarrelli. The sequence continues at coordinate 2,623,507 of VCAZ01000014.1, read as the reverse complement.
GATTTAGTCGAATTTTTAAAGCAGCCTCTGGAGATAAAGACTCCTGCACGGAAATGTGTAGAAAGGAGAAAAAAAATCTAAAAACATAGGAAAAGTATTACAAATAAACAAACTTCCAGCAGCGCCGAGTGAACATCAAAGTGAACACAGTCCAGACCAACACACACTGCTCAACACTGTCAAACATATCATAACAACAAGCTCCAAAATAAATCATTCCGGCTCGGCTACTAGTCTTTAGCGAAAGATGCTGAACAGCAAACCGAACTACGGCTGTCAATCTCAGAAAAAAAGATCACAGTTAACTAGCTAAATATTCAGTTCTTTATTCTATAGAAACACATGTGAGAATTAATCTTTAAAGATACAGTAAAGTGACTAACCACTGCAGTACTAGCTACAACCAGGAGTTACCGTTACCCTATGCAGAGAATGTCATGTGATCAATCACGCGAACGTTAACTATTGTTATATTAACCAATGTTATCAATTACATTTACTTTTACAGCATTTGGCAGACGCCCGACTTATATTTTTATACAACTGAGCAATTGGGGGTTAAGGGCCTTGCTCTGGGGCCCACAGTGGTGGATTGGTGGTGCTGGGATTCAAACCCTGGTCTCTCTGGTATTAGGCCAACATGATTTCATGATTTTTCCAAAATGTTCCAGGCCTGGAAATTGCCGTTTTAAAATTCCATGACTTTTGGAAGTTACAATGGTTTTCTTCTCTTATGTACAAAGTAAAATCATCACATCAAGTTTCTTTCAAAACGGACTGTTAAAAATATTTGACAAGCACAACTTTTGGCAAATCTGGTAGAATCCACCAAGCCAGAGTGACTCAAAAATTCGGAATGTGTTTTGTGCGTCATACGGTATGTCTTTAGATACATAGCCAACAGCTTGTGGGCGTGAGATTGTTCAGAGGTTTTAAATAAATTGCAACAGTATGTGTTATTACTTAAAAGTACGCCTGATTTTTATTAATTGATTTATTCATTTTTTAAATTTTATTATTGTTTTTGTTTGTTGTTTTTCAATATCCAAAAATAATATTTATGTTATTTTGACCAAAGCATAACTAAGAAAATAAATTAGTATAAAGCAACCATAGAAATGTAGTAATAAAATAAATAAATAAATATATGTATTTTTTATATCTAATACTGCTACTGCTTTTAAATATAACTATTTTAAAAGAAAGTAAAAATAAAAATAGTGTCGGTTCCTCAGAAAACTGGGACAAGCAGCTGCTAGGACGAACCTGGAACGCAGGAAAATGCATTTTTGTCTTTGTCTTTTTTTTTTTAAATATTATATTTATTCCAATTCAATAAAACATATACATTTTGTATATTGGACTGTTTTAATGATGTGTGTAAAATTCGAACCCTTGACCAGGTTCTTTTAGATATTTAATTCAAATGAATTTATTTATTTTTTTTGTTTAGCGCTTTTAACAATGGACATTGTCTTAAAGCAGCTTTACACAGAATAGAGAAAAAGTGTAAGTTTGTCCCTAATGAACAAGCCGGTGGCTACTGTGGCAAGTAAAAACTCCCTGAGATAAAATAAGAAAGAAACCTTGAGAGGAACCAAACTCAAGATCAGGGGTGGGCAATCTCGGTCCTGAAGGGCCGGTGTCCTGCCGTGAACCAACTAATCAAGGTCTTGCTAGGTACATTGGAAACTTACAGGCAAGTGTGTTGAGGCAGTTTGGAGCTAAACTATGCAGGACACTGGCCCTTCAGGTATGACTTTGCCCATGGAACCCATCCTCATCTGGTGATACCGAATGTTTGTTAGTTACAGCTTATTGTAAAGGTGCTCAAATGGAATGTAAACTGTAGCATTGGGTCAGTGGAGCAGAGGGAGACCCAGTCTATCCTCGAAGCTCCTCGAATTTGAGGAAAGAGCAGGAAACTGTTCAATGGTACCTCAGGGGCAAGTTTACCAGCCAAATTTATGTCTACATACACAATGTGTTGGTGAATAAGTTTTCAGCAAACAAGTATAAGCTTTTTGATTTCTTTACCTGCCAGGTTGTCCATGTCTTTGTCCTGCAGCAGGCTGGCGGTGTCGTCCTCACCCTCCAGCATCAGCTCAGTCTCAGGGCTCTGACTCACCACCGCGTGGCTACGGAAACCCTTTCTTCCCTTGAGCAGGTCCGTTTCTTCATGGCCTGGAGAGAAAAAACTGCCTCTGTGAGATGTGCCGCTGTGGGAGATGTACAAAGTCCCAAGTGTTTTACAAGATTTAAAATTAAAGAGTAATAAAGGTCAAAGTGTAATTAAGGCTAATTCAAAGCAGGAAACATTTGCAGTGTAAATTTGTAAACTTGTTAGTGTCATGTGACTGGGCAATAAGGCTAAGGCTTCAAATGAAATACGCTAATTGATAAGGTCTAGCATGAGCATAGCTGTGAAGTTACTCCAGACTTCCTTCTACTGGCTGTTGGTAATCGTTTCAAGATGCACAGGGAATGAAAAAATATTTGATCCATTGATTTCATACGTTTTCCCACTGACAAAGAAATGTTTAACCCCTTTGCAAAACAAGACTTAGTAGATAGTGACAAACCCCTTTTTGGCAATTTTGTCCCACTCCTTTTTGCAGATCCTCTCCAAGTCATTAAGGTTTTGAGGCTGATGTTTAGCAACTCGAACTTTCAGATCTCTCCCCAGATTTTCTATGCAATTAAGGCCTGGAGACTGACTAGACCACTTCAGGACTATAGTGTTCTTCTTCTTGAGCCACTACTTTGTTGACTTGGCTCTTTTGGGTCAATATCATGCTGGAATACATCTACGACCCATTTTCAGGAGGATAAGGGAAGGAGGATGAGGTAAGGAGGGAAGAAGAACAGTATTTATATTTACTTTAGATTGCAGTAGTCCTTATCCAGAGGGACTTTTATAGAACTGAGCAATCGGGGGTTAAGGGTTAAGGGACTTGCTCAAGGGCTGGGATTCAAAACCCAATCTTTTTGGTAGCAGTTCAACACCTTAACCACTAAGCCACCACTTCCCCACAGTACTTGATGTTATTAACTTCATAATTTAGATAAATTAGTAAGTTTTGATTAAAGCCACTGCCATTTTTAATAGTCTTTTGCAATTGTTGCTTGTCAGACTGTATAAACATGATCCCCATGTCACACTGTGTAACTAGGATCTTAATTGTCAAAAAGTCAAGACTAAACGCTAGTTAGGACAAAGAAAATGGACTCACACAATCAAATCTGAGCATGAGTCAATCAAAAATGGACTCACACAAGACGACTCGTTCACTGTTTTAGATCATTAATCCGCGACCCGTTCAGTAACCTGCGTTATCTCGCTAGATGATTGCTAAATGATATCTTGCTAAATGATAGCTAAATGATATCTGTAGCGATATTTTGTTTATACATATCTTAAAAAGTTTCTGTTCTTGCTGTTCTGTCCACTGGTAATTCAAAGTTGTCTTGCTAATTGAGTCATCAGGTTTGGTGCTCCTATTGGTTCTCAGTTTAAAGATTGTTGTAGGAGAAGTCACACTGCAGGTAAGTGTCTGAAATTTTGTAACACTGCCAGAATTTCAGTAAAAAACGTATCTTAACGGTCATTAGTCTGCTGTCGGTGAACATGTAAACAGACAACAGATTTTAGTGTAGGATTTTAGGAATCTTTTAGAATTTCAAAACTTGTCTCAGGCGAACAAATAATGGCCAAAGTCATACAACTTGTTGGCGGTCGGCAGTAACATGCAGCGACTACTCCGGATCCATGTTTTTTAGCCCAACCAAGAACGGCACATGGACACCAGAGACATTCATGTGTTCTGTCCAGCGTTTTGTCCTGTTCTTTATTGTCCTTTTTGCATTGTCTGTTGTAATGTTTGTATTGTTAATTGCACTGTTTACACCAGGCTGCACACAAGCACTGTTGTTTGTTGTTTTGTGTAATTCTGTGTTGTTTTGTGTAGCACTATGGGGTCCTAGAGAAATGTTATTTCATTTCACTGTGTACTGCATCTGCTATATATGAATGAAATGACAATAAAGGTTCTTGAACTTGAACTTAAACAGCATAAGCCTGGCCTAAATCAGCCATTTTTTACACTTCCTGATAGATATTATTAGTATAAGTATGAATTCCTGTGTCCATGAGAGCTTTGTGTTGTTTGTTATATACTTGAAGGTCACCAGTAAATATTTACTAGATAAACACTGGTTTTAACGATGTCTCAGCATCCATGGCTGGGATTTCAAAAAGGCCAAAAGATTACAAAAAGGTACAGCGGCTTAATGTGTCCTACAATAAACACATGCTAGCTGTTATCTTCTTTGGTGGCTAGCCATCATGTCATAGGGCAAAGTAAGCTAGAGGACAGAATTATGTATAGCTTAAAAGTTAGAAAAAATACAGAAAATGCTTTTTGTATGACTTAATAAAAACACTCCTATATTTCAAATCCGTGTGTGTGTGTGTGTGTGTGTGTGTGAGTGTTTCGACATCTTTATTAAATTTCGACAGTCAAAGATCATCAGCAAAACTGAAACTAAAAACAGAGCTGCAAAAGGCTATTCGGTTGTTAGGAGATGAAGTGGGGAAAATTGTCGCCTTTAATTACACAACAAAGCGCTAGAAAGTCTGCAGGCGAGTCTGTCACACATTTCTGCAGCCAGACGTCCATGTGGATTTGTCTTTTTTAAGGTCAGACCAGAGACCCTTGAGAAAGCATGGTGGAAATGAAAGCGCGGAAACGTGAATTGCTAACCAGAAACGTTGAGGATGATGATGTTAACGTTCGATGTATTCGCTTTAAAGAACCTTTAAGATGTGGTGAGGTTTCTTTTTTTCCGAGGTTCTTTAAAAGGGCTAAAATGTCTTCTACGTCATCATGTCAGTTGTTATATTTTTTCTAAAACCTGAGAAGTCGGCATGAGAGAAGAAAAAAAAATGAGTCAGCGGATTAGCCGGACGCCGCATGCAGATCAAAAGCATCCAGGTGAAATTTCAGATTTCTGTAAACAGTCATTACGACTGCATTGATGATGAAAGCAAGACGTTGAGTTAAATCGAGCTCTGATTAGCGAGACATAGTCGAGGAATGGAAAGAAAAAAAAACCTGGTCGAGTTTAAGAAGAAAATGACTTTTGATGGACACGTTGCAGTGGATATAACATTTCACAACATTTTCCTGTCAAAGATTGAGGGAAAAAGCAGATCCTCAATGGTAAAGAAGTAAAAACAATAGGAAGCACGCCGGATAAATAAACCAAAGCCGTTTAGCTCCTTTCAAGCCAAAGTGCAACCTTATCCATTTGTCAACATTAGTAGTGAGGCGTGAAAAGCATTTCGGGTTAGATTTCACTTTCATTCCTCAAACGAGTGGCAGAATAGAACCAGAGCTCAGGGTTCTTTTAGGAACTGGGAACACTCAGGCTCGTACCCACAGATTTACCCAGACAGGTAAAGAAGCCAGACGCAAACAGGACCAGCCACATCCTCATTAGATGGCAGTGCAAACAAAAGTGAGAGAAAACAGAATACTTGCAAAAGGAGGAAATGTGTCATGAGATTTTTTTTAAAAAGCTGGTGGTGGTGGTGGTGGGGGGGGGGGTCATGGTTAAAATTCTGAATGTATGATTTAATCTATGAAATAAAAAGAAACATTCATGTGTAAAATGAACACATAACTTTAAGTGTGTGCAGTTATAGGAAATGAATCAAAGACGTTTCTATAACAGCTCGTATAAATGTTATTATTTTCTTTTACACAACGTTGGATAAAGTAACCCAAAAGCAACACTTTAAGGTTAAAGTATAGTTACTTTACTGGAAAATGAATTTGATAGAAGTTAAATTCACCATTTAGAATATTAATATAATATTATTATAAAGTAAAAGTTCTAAAGTATGTGATATTTAGTGTTATTATATATATAACATTTTTTTACGTATTTAATGTACTTAAGTTATTGAAAGAAAAAAGTAGAAGAAAAAACTAAATATAAAGCAATAAATAGTTAAAAAAAGGTTTTTCTTTGAATTTATGGTAAATGTTTGTTATAATTATAATAATAATAATAATAATAATAATAATAATAAATCTGAAAAAAAACCTGTTTTAATTTTGTAGAGACTTTATGCTGTTCATTAAAATATATTACTCACTAAAAATTTAATTTAGGAAATGTAGTGGAGTAAAAGTAATAAAAATATAATAAATACAAAAATAAAAGTCGAGTATTTTTGTGAAAAAAAATTGTGCTTTACTTACATTTACAGCATTTGGCAGATGTCCTTATCCAGAGTGACTTTACATTTAACTATTTTTATACAACTGAACAATTGGGGGTTAAGGGCCTTGCTCAAGGGCCAACATGGTGGCTTGGTGGCGCTGAGAATTGAATCCCGGTCTTTCTGGTATCAGTCCAACGCCCTAACCACCAGCCACCACTTTAGTACTGTAACAATGATTATATCTTGAATACATTACACCCCTCTTACATTACAACAATCTACGAAAAAAACAACATCTCAGTAAATAATAGTATGCTTAAAAAAATTAATTTTATTATTTAATTTAAAAATAAATAAATAAAAAATGTTCTATCGTCAAAATAGGGCTAAATTTGTAATCTTCACAATTTAAACTATATTTATTGATAATATAAAATTCACATTTTTGAATATTTTTTACAGTTGTTTTGGTCAGGTTATCCTCTTAACACCATGATATTTTTTACCTCCTTCTCTGATTATGTAAAAACTCAGTACTTTCTTGGTTACGTCTTGAGAAAGTTATTTCTTCTTTTAATGCTGTAATAAAGTAAATGTGCTTTCATTCACCAGAAACATCTACAATCATTTTAAACTAAAATCGACAACAAATCAGAAGAAAGATTCAGGATGTTTGGTGGTGTGGGAACTAAATAAAAGGTGGTCCTAATATTGTTAGTTTTTGATTGGTAAAATCAAAGACTCCATTGGCTCCCAACACCTGCGCGCATCAAATTCAAAACTCTGACACTTGCCTACCAAAGCCAGAAACGGAGCTGCACCCTCCTACCTACAATCACTTATCACTCCACGCATTCCACCACCTCTCTCTCAGATCCACAAGCACTGCTCGGCTTGTTCCACCACCACCCCCTAGGACACGAGGTAGGTCTGCCTCAAGACTTTTCTCTGTTCTCTGGCACCAAGATGGTGGAATGAACTTCCCATCAATGTCAGAACAGCAGAGTCACTAGCTATCTTCAAGAGGCGTTTGAAAACCCATCTTTTTTTCTAAAATACCTTGCTCTTGACATCTAAAAAACAAAAAAAAACAAACAAAAAAAAAAAAAACACCCTTACTCTATTCAACAGGTTTTTTGTTGTTGCACCTTTTTGTGATCTATTATCAGCATTGAGATGTTTTTGATGTGACTTAAAAGCACTTCTTGTACGTCGCTCTGGACAAGAGCGTCTGCTAAATGCTCCAAATGTAAATGTAAATGTAAAGACAATCGGCCTAAATTACTTCAATGTCTGGAATGAAATGACTTTTTAATAAATGAATAAATAAATTGTCACACTTTAATCCTGAGATTACCTTTACATCTGTTTTAAACCTGAGAAGTATAAGATTTTCTACAGATGACTGGAATAGTCTTAAAGCACAATATTCACTTTCTTGAATTTTACTAAGTTTTGCCTAAAGTGGTAATTCCGATATGTAAATAACCTCTAAAACAGATGTCTATTTTCTAATTTTATTTTTCATAATTTAAATTAATAGCATTTATTTAAAATGAATTACCTTTCATCCTAATTACAATTACATACATCTCATTTTTACACCTGTAGTATTTTTTACTCATAAATCCACAGGCATACAAACTTTTGTACACCCATAAAGAACAGAATACTCACTGGCGGTCATAAGGACTATTAAACCCATCCTATTTTTACTCCTAAAACTTTTCTTTCCCCCACTTCTTTTCTACGACTCATAGGGGAAAAGGATTTCACAAAAGCCCAAGTTTAAAAAAAAAGAACCCCTCCCCAAGCCTTTCAATTAAAAAAGTCTTTACAGCTCTGGAAAGCGGCTTTCAGGGTGAATATATATGAGCGTTCGGTAGTTTTACTGTCCAATATGGAACAGATGAAGAGGCTCTGAGTAAATCTATATTATTGTAGCCGAGGGTCCGTGTTTTATATGTCGGCGGTGCTCTGGGGCATTTCTTACCACTGACCGTACACTTTTATAGCCTCACTACGGTCATCTGTGACATTTGTTTCTGTCTCGATCATGATGAACAAAAGATGGCCGCCTTAAAGGGCCATAAAAATATTAACTAAATTTTTTAGATTTATTTTAATTAACAGTTATGATAGGCACATATAGGGAAATATGAATATATATATATAATATATATATATATATATATATATATATATATATATATATTCTGTTTTACTTTTTTTATTAATTGTAAGACAGTTACTAAATTAAATATAGTAATATATAATATATATAATATAATATGAACATCATGTACCTTTTTACTCTTCAGTTCGTTTGAGATACGGGAAGCGCATAATTTTATATCCAGATCATCCCACTACCAATTTAGCAGCTAAACTCCTGTAAAACAGCCTTGTGTTCATTCTTAAATAAGTGGAATAAACTACAACCTTTTATTTATTATTATTATATTATTAAGAGGATGTATTTATTCATTATTGTTTTTGATATTATTATTTATTATTATTATTATTATTATTATTATTATTAAGAGGATGTATTTATTCATTATTGGTTTTTGATATTATTATTTATTATTATTATTATCATTTTTAATGGCTGTTTTGAGGTTAATATCATATCATAAGAATATAATATCATAGGTCGGTTTCTGGCAAATGTAGCATGTTCTAAATAATAAAATTAGCACTATTTTTAATAACAACAGCAATAACAAAAAACCACAACAATAGAACTTTATTTAAATCTGTATTTTTAGCTGGGGCCCTCAGTGGGCTGGGTGGCAAAAATGTCCTTTGGCTATGTCACTAGAAGATAAATCCGTTCTGCGCTTAAGGCTTTGTATAATTGCTTCGCTCCAGCTCTGCTTCCAGTGCTTTTCATATTTTTTTTCTCTGGGGAGCTAACAGAACTGGAGAATGGTGGACTTTCTCATGAATGCAGGAGATTTTATTTGCTAGTTATACAAATCTTGCCTTTTCTCCTGTTTTACCTATGATTTAAAGTGATGTTGGTATGGGCCACTCTGACAGATGACAAATTCTCCCCTCCTTTTCTCCCCTGATTTGACCTGCCACACCCCCCCCCTCCCTTCTCCTCACAGCGATCCATAGGAAACATTGAAAGCGTATTAAAATGCCTGAGAGACCACCACTCATCTATCACACACCGGGGGCATTTTGGATTTTGCAGTCTTTTTTTGTACTTTTCTTAAATGCCGAGAAATTGTGTAGCTTTTTTTTAAATCAGAACTCATTGGAAGCGAAAAGTTCTAGAAATATTTTTGCTTACGGAGACCACGTATCCAGAGGCATCCAGACGCATCGTAGCTCACTGTCAGTGCAGCGTTGGGTGTGTAACAATCATGTGAACAATCTGTAATCCATTTTCAAAAGTTATTCAATTTTCTCTTTCCAGCTTTCACATTTCCTGCTCGCTATTCCAGGCTTTGGTCTGTTTATCATTTCCATCTCTGCTCTGCATCACCAGAAATTGTAGAAATCAGTTAGCAATATATTTCGCTGGCATGTTACCAGGGTTGCCAGTGTTTGGGTTTTAAGGGCGAATCGGGCTATCTTTGCAGCTTAAATGGCAAATCTTTTCATGGTGGGAGAGTTTAAAAACAATTCATATTTAGTAGAATTTAGTTTTAATTGCAATTCATTGGAAAGATAAGTTAAACAATTGAACATTAAAAATGGGCAATGTGGATATTGCAGCCAGATAGCAGATGGTAGTGTAGTGGGTTAAGGCACATGCGCGGTTGCGTGCCGGCGGCTTAGGTTCGATCCTTGTGCAGGTCCTTTCTGGTTTCTTCCCTAGTTTCATCTCTCTTTGTACTATCAATAAAGGCAAAAAATGCCCCCAAAAAATCATAAGAGAAAAGATTTTCTGTTTTACATTTACAGCATTTAGCAGGCATCCTTATCCAAAGCAACTTACATTTATCTCTTTTATACAACTAAGCAATTGGGGGTTAAGGGCCTTGATCAGGGGCACAATTTTGGTAGCTTGGGGGAGCTGGGAATCAAACCCACAATCTTCAGATTGGTAGTCCAACACTTTAACCATGAGCCACCACTTTTTTAATTTTCTAATTAAATTGAATATTAACCATATTTTTTGCATAAGGTCATGTATGCGTTCTAATTCTCAATCTACTTTTCTGTTCTCTTAGTAATTCTGTCTCAATTTTGTAATATCCTCACAATTCAATCTATCTTTTTGATTAATCAGGAGAGTATACTCGCTTTTCGTTTTTTCCCTCTTGCACGGAAAACACGACAAAAGAGTCTCAAAGGAAATTTTCGTATGACCGAAAATCGGCTTAAAATCTGACTAAAACTGCACAATGAATGCTTAGCATTAAGAAAAACACCATAAACACTATACTTTGGTAACAAACTATAAAGATCCTTGTGCAGGGTTTTGCCTGGTCACCATGAAGGCAGAACAAGCTGCTAAAGAGCAGGATCGATATTAACCCGACTTTCATTTCATGCTCGCGTAATTCTGCTCCGCTAACAATATAAACAATTGGACTTTATAAGCGTAAGTAGTGTATATAGGCTGCACAAGAGCATGTGTTCTGTTTAACTAGTGCTTTTAAAATTATGCAGAATGTGCAAAATTCTGCACTGGTTTGCATGTCTGCAATGTCCAATGTTTAGATATTTTTTTCCTGATAAGCAATCGAGAGGTGGCAGCAGAAAGAAAAAATCCCTGAGCCGATATACATTTACGGCATTTGGCAGACGCCCTTATCCAAAGCGACTTACATTTATCTCTTTTTTACAACTGAGCATTTGGCGGTTAAGGGCCTTGCTCAGAGGCCCAGCAGTGTTAGCTTGGAAATCGAATCCTGATCTTTCAATTAGCAGTCCTTAACCACTGCACTACCACTTTCCCACAGACTCATTCAACATTTACCCTTATTTTTTCATGTAACTGAGCATTTGATGGTTAAAAGCCTTGCTCAGGTTTTGATCTTGGTGGTGCTCCATATTGAAACCACAATCTTCCAATCTGCAGTTCTTAACCTTAACCACTGAGCTACCACTATGATGCAAAATGGACCCCAACCTCATCTGATGAGATTTTTTACAACTGTATATGTCAAGTGGAATTGTGTAACCAGGAACTTTAATGCAAAGTATAAGCATTAACATAAGTTGTACTGTATGTTGCATAAGAGAGTACTGAGGAAAGAGAACAGATGATGATGGTAATTAAGGAATATTGCATGCAGGCAATTAGAGAAAGATGTACCACAGTGAATGTGTGTGTGCAATGCAGTAGAAGTCTTATTTGGACTTGATTCCGGTCTATGGTCCTCCAGATGAAACCTTTTTGGCAAACCTGCATGCATTGCAGTTATGCTATAGAGCAAACAAAGTGTTTAAATTGATTAAACAATGGCAGATTCAGTAAATTAATATTACTTTGACATTTTAAAAATGATTATGCTTGAAAAAAGAAATGCAACTACTTCTAATGATTATAATTAGGTAAGGATAGTATTGATAATCATTGACCTCAAGTCTGAAGTTCTGCATACACGGTGTGATTCCAGCAGGGTTTTTTGTTAACTACCGGCTCACCCTGTACAAGTGAATCATATGTGGTTTAGGGCCGCAGTTTATAACTTAAGCGTTAAGACTAAACGGTCCGATCGTAGAGCTGCAACTTAACTACTTACACTACACATGTCAGTGCGGACATAAACACTAATACAAAACCCCGGAAATCTGAAACTGAGTGTCTATTTTAGAGGTAAAAAAATACTTTCCTGGGTGTAAAAATGTAAAAAGGGGCCAATAAAAACTCAGCATCCATATATACTGATGTTTATGTTGATCAAAAGACGTGAGTAATGTGGATATTGCACCCAGATAGCAGATGGTAGTGTAATGGGTTAAGGCACATGCACGGTTGCGTGCCAGCAACCCAGGTTTGATTCCGGCTCAGGTCCTTTCTGGTCTTTCTCCCTTTGTACTATCAATAAAGGCAAAAAATCTTAATAGAAAAAAATGTATTGTGTTTTAATTCTTAATGTAAATGTAATATTATCTATATTTTTACATGAATCTGCATACGGTCTTAATTGCGTTTCAATTTCCAATCGAATTTTCTGTTCTTGTAATTCTGTCTTAATTTTGCTGATCAGGAAAGAATACTCGATTTTCATTTTCCCTCTTGTACATTGCACAGATGTAAATTTTTGTACTACTATAAAGATCCTTGTGCAGGGTTTTGCCTGGTCACCATGGAGCCACTCACCTAAAAACAAAAGTTTTACCTAGAGGCAGAACAAGCCGCTAAAGAGCAGGATCGATACTAACCCAACTTTCATTTCATGCTCGCGTAATTCTGCTCCGCTAACAATATACCGCAGCCATGAAAAGGAGGAGAAGCGATCACAGGGCTCAGAGCTGGACAAAATGGCTCGTTAGATTGTCAACACACTTAATAGATGGAGAGGTGAGGTTTAAAACCCCATTTTCCCACAAACACTTTTTTTCTGAAAAGCAACAAAAGGGTAATAGTGTCTGAAAGAGTTTGTGGGAACGGCACCTGCACACGTTGTCTCCATTTGTTCTTTTATAAGACTCAAGGTCTTATTAAAGCTTTGTGAGTGCCAATGAGCAAGCGATGATGAATCACACCGCATTAGATATATAATGATGCTATTTCTTCAATAGTAGTGACACTTTTATTTCAAAAGGAAACGACATTCATATCCCATCACGTTGTTTCACTCGGGAGAGTAGACGGAAATCTGTAAGCGAACACATCTGACAGACTGACAAGTAGTTTGAAAATATGCCACTCTGGATAAATTGGAACCCCTTCAGACTTTAGTCAAATGCCAGGGATTTTGTGATTGGAGTGTTTTATCACAGTTTCTGCTTTCGGAAAATCTGCAAAAGAACCTTTTTTAAAAAGTATTTATGTTTGCCCTCTGCGGTTATTTACGCCTAACCACCTAGCTTTACACGGTCACATGCCCAGCATAAAGGAGTCCCGTCTGGCTAACTATTCCATTCTGTTTCTTCTGGTCAGGTTGGATACAAGAAAACACAACCATATTTTTTGGACAGCGATGTTAAATGGCCGATTCTGATTGGTTAAAACATTTAACATTTACAGCATTTGGCAGACACTCTTATTCAGAACGAATTACATTCATCTAATATACCTAAACAATTGTGGGGTAAAGGCCTTGCTCAGGGGTCCAGCAGTGGCAAATTATTGGTGCTGGGAATCAAACCAGGATCTTCCAATAAGCAGTCCAACACCTTAACTAACGCACTACCACTTTCCCACAGGTTGGGATCAGAGCGCACGGTCAGCTATGATACAGCACCCCCAGAGCAGGAAGGGTTAAAGGTCTTGCTCAAGAACCCAACATTAGTGGTTGGGCTTTCTGGTCTTCCAATCAACAAAACAGAGCCATAACCATTTGAGCCACCACTTATACTTTATAATTGCTATACCAACAAATGAAAAAGAAAAGATGTCTATGACGGCATTGACGGAAAGAGTCTCTAATGTCAGAAAAGCCTTGTTTTTATAGATGCCTTTGTAGAAAAGCTCTTTGGTTTCTTTGTAACATTCAAATATTATTTGTAACTACAATCTAGGATGGTTTATTCTTTAGTCTATACCTTTGTGTTGTTTCTCTGGATGTAGCTCTTGGTTGTTTTGTGTGATTCTGTATTTTTTTTGTGTAGCACCATGGGGTCCTGGAGAAAAAGTTGTTTCATTTCAGCTTCTTGAACTTAAACTTAAACTAATTAGATACAGAAGTACATAGATAAGTAAACAGATCGAAAATGCTGCAAATATAATATATATATATATATATATATATATATATATATATATATATATATATATAGATATATATATATATATATATATATAGTATATATATATATATATATATATATATATATATATATATATATCGGTATATAGATTATATATTATATATATATATATATATATACTCATCAAAACAATGTTCATAGTGTTTAAACTGGTTTTAAAATAGTTCAATACTTAAAAATGTAAATATACTAAAGTTTTCTGAGAAGCCGTAGCTTAGCCAGAAAAAGACGCCTCTCGTGTCAGGAAGTTATTTGAAAAGGATGACTTTTGCTTACATTTCTAAAGTATAAACGCAAACTTTAAGCGAAAAGTGTATATAAACACATTACACATTAATTGTAAATTAAAATGTACAATGTGTTATTTAGTAAATTACTGGCAAATTACTGAAGTATAAGAAGAGTAAACATTTTTCTGTTGTGGTGTTTTAGCATTACTCGCAATCTAGCCACAGGCGTCACAAGCCTGGATAAATAGAGAGGGTTGTGTCAGAAAGGCCATCCGATGTTAAACTTTGCCAAATCGAAATATGCGAATCATCCAGTTTTAGCGTTAACCGCCCTCAAGAGATTCCTAACACATTATCTTATAGTGCGTACAATGCGCATCAACTTATAGTGCATACAATGCGCATCAACTTATAGTGCCAACAATTGCATACTTAGTGCTACAATGCGCATCACTTATAGTGCATGCATGCGCATCAACTTATAGTGCATACAATGCGCATCAACTTATAGTGCATACAATGCGCATCAACTTATAGTGCATACAATGCGCATCAACTTATAGTGCATACAATGCGCATCAACTTATAGTGCATGCATTGCGCATCAATTCTTGCGCATCAACTTATAGTGCATACAATGCGCATCAACTTATAGTGCATACAATGCGCATCAACTTATAGTGCATACAATGCGCATCAACTTATAGTGCATACAATGCGCATCAACTTATAGTGCATACAATGCGCATCAACTTATAGTGCATGCATTGCGCATCAACTTATAGTGCATACAATGCGCATCAACTTATAGTGCATACAATGCGCATCAACTTATAGTGCATACAGTGCGCATCAACTTATAGTGCATACAGTGCGCATCAACTTATAGTGCATACAATGTAAATGTTACGGTTAACATTAAACCGTACTTACTTTTGTTGTTCAAAATATTGCATTTTACTAATCCCGCATTTATTTTAGTTTATTTTTATATATACTGTATAATACGACCATTTTCACTAATGTTCAAGGCTAACTGCATTTTATTGGCTTTGTACACTATGCATGGGTGCCACTAAGAAATTTTGGGCTCTATAAAAGAATATGAGGTTGGGCCCTATAAATAAAACAGATCTCTGAGGGCCCTTAGAGGCCCTTAGAACCGTTCTAACTTCCACTCTTTAACTGTATGTGTACGCTTATTTAAATCTGCGCTTTATTTTACACTTAAATTTGTCAAAAGCATTGCACAGGGGCCGTACAGTGGCAGCTTGATGGGGCCCTGGGATTTTCCGATTAGCAGTCCAACGCTTTAACCACTGAGCTACTGCTTCCCCCACTTTTATGTTAAAGTGCTAACAGATTTCATTTCTTACTTCACAAGACACGGCTGTGAGATTTTGTCCTATGTGACTATCCTGGTCATATTTTTCCAAGAAAGACAAACGTTTTTTTTTTCTAGGGGAGGTTCCGTTGACTTTTTCCTTGCTCTGTGGACTAATAGCGATCACTTTAACGTGACAAGGCTGTACATCATTCCTGTCATCGAAAGTCAAGCGAGAGCACAGGACTTCAACAAGTTCTCCGTCACAGCCCCCCCAGCCCCCCCAGCACACCGCTAAGCTAATGAAAGCGGAACGGATAAATACCTACAATGCTTTATAATGCCGTTTTTTTCAGAAGAAACGTTTGAGACATATTGAAAGACACGGTCTATATATAAACTGTGTGTCAGCGTGGGTTAAAACGGACAAGTCATATTTGAAGGGTGGTGTTCAAAGTGTACATGACAATAACATAAGCTGTTTATGACACTGAAAACCAACAGAAACTGCTGGTCTCTTTGAGAGTGCCTCCACCCTTAACCATAGCACAGAACTGGCAGAATTTATGAGGATAAAGATGATGTGAATGAATCACTCTGTATTGTATGACATTCTCAATTTCTGAATCTGAGTGTAGGTGGAAAAAAATCACATTTACAGCATTTTGGTAGAGGCCCTTATCCAGAAAGACCTCCATTCATCTACATTTACATTTACAGCATTTGGCAGGCGTCCTTATCCAGAGCAACTTACATCTATCTAATTTATACAACTGAGCAATTAAGGGTTAAGGGCCTTGTTCAGGAACCCGGCAGTGGTGGCTTGGTGGAGCTGGGAATCAAACCCACAATTTTCAGGTTGGTAGTCTAACAACTTAATCATGAGCCACCACTTCCGTTTTTTTATTTTTTTAAACATCTAAGCAATTAGATACATAAAGGGCCATGCTCATGGGCCTAAAAGTGGTGGCTTGGTGGTGCTGGGAATCAAACCCCAGATTTCCAACTAGCAGTCCAACACCTTACCCACTGAACATGCTTTAGCAAATTTCTTTTTAACACAGTGCTAATACATAAATAAAATAATACATCAGGGGACCATGGGTTCAAATCCCAGCATTGCAAAGAGCCCTGAGCAGAGCCCTGTTGGGGCCCTGAGCAGAACCATTACATTTACATTTTACAGCATTTGGCAGACGTCCTTATCCAGAGGGACTTGCATTTATCTCATTTATACAACTAATAAATTGGGGGTTAAGGGCCTTGCTCAGGGGCCCAATAATGGTAGCTTGATGGAGCTGGAAATTAAACCCACAACCTTCGAGTTGGTAGTGCAACACCTTAACCATGAGCCACCACTTTACATTAACCCTCAAATACTAAGTTGGATTTTAAAAATGAGATAAATGTGGCCAAATGCCAGAAATGTACATGCTTAATTCTGATTGGCCAAAATGTGCTGAATTATTTTTAGCAGCTCTGACGGTAAATCGGTCTGAAAGGGTTATATTAAATCCTTGTTATTGTACTTGTGTACTTCAATATGGCAACAACGGACAAAAGGACTCAAATGCCGAACGCACCACCAGATGAACAAAATTACACTACGTTAAAAGGTAAATTTTTAGAGGTTTTTTTCAACACTTAAAGCTGTTAAAAATTAGAAGACGCCTATGTAGCAGTGACGGAAGTCTTCAACTTAAGGAAGGTCTTTTAGAACAGATGACTTGCATGCATGTTTTTGGTAGCTATAAATAGATAAAACGTACAGTTTGTTTTGTTAGGCATACAAAATAGAATCGCTAGAAAAATGTTTTATAGAAATATAAGAAGGACATTTTCTTGCTTGTTTTAATGCTTGTTTTAATGCTAACCCACCATAATTGATGACCATAAGTGTCTTATCATAGATGGAAGAAGTGTCCAGTCTCAGTAATGACACTAGTAGAAGGGCAGTACAGTGTTTTAGTGGTTAGTCTTACAGTAAGAAGGTCCCGGGTTTGCAGGGGTCTTTCTGTGTAAAGTTTTGCATGTTCTTCCAGTGCTTGTGTTAAAGTGTGTGTGTTTGTGTGTGTGTGTGTGTGTGTGTGTGTGTGTGTGTGGTTGTTTGTATTTGACCAGGTGATGCACCTTTCGCTTAGTGCCAGCAGATCCCCCTGACCCTGATTAGGAATAAGCGGCTGTAGACAACGGATAGATAGATAGACTTTTTTAGATCTATTAAATGTAACTATTAATAAATAAAAAAAAAAACGACAATGCGTTGTTCTTTTATTAATAGAAAAGTAAAATAAATGACAAATTGACTTGTTTTGGTTAAGAATAAAATTATTATTTTTAGCCAGTTTTATTACCCAGTCAAAATTACATAAGAAAATTAAAATATTACAAATTGTCATAAACTGTTTATTATTAGCTTAACAATAAATGTATTTATTAATGGATAAAATGTACAATGTATTCTGTGATTCTAATACAGATTCCAGAATATTTCAAGAATTTAAGTGAATTTATTCTTCCAAATCTAGTCTTTATCTAGAATTTGCTTTATGCTGATTATTATGCAGCAACTACAGTATGTGACTGTTTTTTTTAATTATTAAAAATAAATAAATAATCATTTAGAGAATCCATTTATTTATTCTTCCAGATTCCAAAATCTTCCAAAAGTTTTTGGTTAAGGTTATTTATCAGTATATTCACTAAATTATTTTTCATATTTATTGAATACTGAAAGTTTTAATATACTATACTAGTTTAAATATACAGTAGTAGCTAGCATAAAGTTAAGAATATTGAATTAACCCTTAACATCCTAAGTAGTAAGTAAGTAGTAGTCAGTTAATAAGAGTTACTACCCTACAGTAGTATTAGTCACTTAACAATAATAACAATTTTATTTCTTTATTTAGTAACTTCATTAAAAGTATAAAACTATACACAGCTTTATAAATAACTAGTCCAAATTTCATTTCTGGCTATATCAAATATAGTTCATTATATTAGAATTATCCCTACGTGTATTCTTTCTATTTTTCCTATTACATTTTGCGAAAGAACAGAAAATGTTAAGTCTTTATCAAAGTTGTATTTTCAAATGCTTCTTTCAGCAGTTTCATTTTATAAATATGATGCTTTTTTTTGTTTTTACAAATCTACTATTATTTGTAATCAAGAGCAAATATATCCGACATCGTAACTATTCTCTGTGTTTCCTTCGGTCGCCGGTCGTCTTTCAAGCTATGCCAAGTTTCAAAATACGTTCGAAAGGAAAAATGGAAGGGAAGAAAGACGAAAAGAGAAAATCTCAGTGGTAATTACTGTGGCTGTGTTATGAACAGGGGCCACCTGCAGATCACAGAGCAGCTGGTAGGCATATCCTCTGAGTGTGTGTGTGCGTGTGTGTGTGTCTCTCTTATATAGCTGCCATCTGACATTTGCCTTGAAAGTGGATCAACATATTTAAAATTACAGTTTATAAAACACAGTCAATGAATATTTCAATCCAAAACCTAAATGCGAAACATGCCTCTGTCTACCAAGCAACATTTACACCATTTAACATTCACCCATGTTGCCGCACGTACTATAAGACAAGCCAACCTATCGCTCTTGGCAAGTTATAGATTTTCCCTTGTTCCTTTAATAAACCCTCTCTGGTATTCATCCTGAAGGACCCAGAGGAAAAGCCCCAAGAGTAGTTAATATTATTGAACCATTTCGCTGTAAAAGTTGTTGCTGCATGACACAAAGCCAAATGGACACAGTGCAACGGACAGAACAATCAGGTCAAAAGTCAAGTCTGAGAGAGAAAGAAAAAAAAAATGCGGTTTCCCTCATGACTCTGTGTGTTATTGGCAAACAAAATCTGTCATAAAATTCCACTGCCATGTTCGACTAACAAGCCTCGTAAACATTCCTGCAATAAAATTAAGAACAGACTGTTTCTCAGATCAGCATATATTCTGCATATATAGTGCGGAGTGGTCAAAGCCATGTGTGTGTATGTGTTTGTAGCCCACATGAAACATTGATGTCATTCAGTGTTAAAAAAAAAAAGAAAAGAAAAAAAAAGTAATTTAAGGATAATGAGCCACCCCCCCCCACTGTGTTTTGATTGGCTGCTGGCAGATTTACTTACCGTAGTCCTCCAGCGACTTGCACGAGATGTCCAAGTGGGTGGAGCCAAAAGGGTTCCTAACAAATCTCCGCCTCCTCCTAAGATCGTCCTCCCAGTAGTCAAGACGCCAGAAGTCATGCAGCTGACTGTGAAGGGGAAAAAAATTAAAAGATCACATGGTCTAATTCTTTAATTCCATTTAATAATAAACGAGAACTTTTTCATGTACAGTTCTTAGGAAGAAATGTTGGTTTAATAGATGCACAAATTATAAACCTTCCTAAGGTTTCCAAAAGAAAATTAAAGTAAAAGTATTTACCATTTTAAACAAATTCTACAAATTTTATAAAATTAAACTTATAATTTTAACTCATACATTTTTTTGGGAGGAGGTGCCAATAATTTGCCAATAATGTGTATAAATTCTCTAAACACTAAATTCCTTGTTATTATTAAAAAAACAAAGGATTCAGGTGACCTAAAAAATAAACTAAAAGAGAAAATAATACTTAAAAATAATAAAATTCTATATGATTTAATAAAGTTATCTTTTCAACATGAGTTAGCCACATAATTATTTGCATCTTTTCTAAAAAACTTAAAAATAATTATAGAATTTTTCTTTTTAAAATGGGGACTTAAGACACAACCTTGAGGAACACCATACTACACTTTTAGGTAACTTTTAAACTATCCTGACTTATAATGAGAAATTGTCAACTGCACATAAAATAGGATCCTAAACTTATTTTTTAACTGTCGTGCTTGGGATTTCTTCTTTAAAATTATAAGGGTTCATAGTTAAACAAGTTTAGTTGAGTACCATCACAGAAACACTCACAGGGAGAAGCTGTGGGCTATTACCTGCCTAACCTGCTAGATTAAAAAGTTAAAAAGATCAAAATGTTGATATTTTTGAAAGGAAAAAACCCAAAAAATAAGGGATGCCAATATTTCTGCAGATTACTGTAACCGAACTCATTCATCCCTTCATTGATTCCAAAACTTCTGGTCCAAAAACTCACAGGATACATCTACGCCTGACTCTATTTATGCGGAAAGGTCACTAGCAAATCACAAATCTGTGTGTAGTTAGATGTAATCTGTCCTTAAGACCCAATGAAGCCTCCCAGCATGAAGCGCTTCTGGGCAGCGACCACAACAGCACGCTTATAAATAACAGCCAGTCCTATTAACAAACACGGGATCAAATTGCACATCTAAATGGCGCAGCTCGCTTGCTCTTTTACGGTACTTTTTAACAAATCTTGTAAATCAGAGGTCCGACTCCATATGCAGACAGCGTGGAGTTTAATGATGGTAGCAGGGAGGGCAGAAAGGTGGGTGGGAGAAAAATGGAAAGCGGGGGATGTCTCACTGCAGCCACAGCTCACACTATAATAAAACACCTCCCCCACCACCACTACCGCCACCACTACCACCCCATACGGAGCTGCCGTGATTAAAATAATGTGCTAAAATATTCATCGGAATGATTTGTGAGGCCCTAGAGCGAGCCACAGAATATTGCATTTTTATCCATTATTGATAACAGTGAATTAGCAGCCATATAAAAAAATCCCAAGGAAGGCAGAACGACGGAGAAAGAGAAAGGGAAACAACAAACTCTGGCATGTGGTAACCATCTTTGTAAATTATTATTCCAACATTAGCAGAGACCTGGGCTAATTTTATTGCTCGCAGCTAATGCAAACCATTAAGTGCAAGCACCAGCATCGGGTTACTAAGTGCAGCTCGTTTCCAGCGCACTCAAGACAGAGTTTCAAATGCTTCAGCATTTCAGAGACAGAGTGTGAGTAAAAGAGAGAGAGAGAGAGAGAGAAAGAGAGAGAGAGAGAGAGAGAGAGAGAGAGAGAGAAAGAGAGAGAGAGAAATAACATTGCAAGTAATTTACTGCAACGAGGGTTTTGAGGGATGCTCAAGGAGAGTGATGATGGAGGTAATTGGGGAACAGATGACAAGATGGTAAGGGACAATCAGCAAATTCCGCATGTGGTTTGTCTTCATTACAGGGAACGCACATGGAAATGCACAACAAATATCTGTGTGTTAATTTTTGCCATAAACATGTGAGTCTTTATTAACAGCAACAAAAACTATGATATTAACAACAATAACTATAACAATGATCATAATAACTACAAACACTTAAGAAATAATCGCATAAATGAGTAAATAATAAAAACAAATTATAAAATTAATAGTTTTTAAAAAATTAAATAAAAGAAAAAACTAAGTAAATAAGTCAACAAACAAAACAAATAAACTTATTAATTTATTAATAATTAAATAAACAAATGGTAGGAATGAAATTTAATATATAAATATATAGCTTTTATTATATAAAATATAATAGCTTTATTTTTATAAAAAGTTTATAAAAGTTTAAACAAAAATGTTATTACAATTTTTTATTTACAAAAAGTCAAACATATTTTATGATGAAATATTTCAAATTGCATCAATAAATGAATCAATAACGATTGTGCAAATAAATGTTATTGCATCACAAATTCCAACAGCCAATCATAATCCAATATGGAAATACCAGCCATGAAATTCTGTCTTTTTTGGAAATTTGGGGCTTAAAATTTGTTCCTTTACATCTATTAGTATGTGAATATTAGCAGGAAAAAGTAGGTGATTCTGTGTCTTATTCTCATTTTTTTTTATGAGGATGCTTTCTTCCTCTGGGACTGCAAAACTGCAAGATTATGATTCCTTCATAGAGACACCAACGAGGCGGTGAAAAACAAAACAAAAGGAAAAAGAGGTTAAAATAACAACAACAGGCAACACACTTTCTCTCTAACACAAGGCAGCCATTGACAAAGAAAGACTGGATTTTGAAGCTTTCTTGATGCTACATGTGGGTTTATATAGAGCTCTCTACACCCTGCCATAACACTGCGGCAGACTAAACAGATTAAAGTGTTACAGCGGGATCACATCCCATCTCATCCCCTCCCCCAGCCAAAAAAAAAACAACCCAGAAATACAAAAGCCTGTGAATATATCTACAAATGTCAGAAAACCAGGCTATTGCAGAGACTTAGCCGACAGCAACACGAGATTGGTCTCAGTTTAGCATCAATCAGGAGTGTGTACACGCATGTCAAAGGTTCATCACGTGCCACGGTGTAAAGAGCAATACACACTGCCAAGGGCTTGTCTTCTGTCAATCCCGAGTCAAGAGCGAGGTCTTCCTCTTCTCCAAACGAGACATCAGAAAGCCAAATCTACTTAAACGTTATTGTAAATGCAAGATTACGCTGTGAAAATTAAATGCCAAACCCGCAAAGGAACCCGAACGATTTACTGTTTAGGATTATAACCTCCAAATCTGCCAGCAGAAGCTAGCGAAGGGGTGGGGAGAAATCCGCTTAGGCTTTGAAGATTGCTGAAAACACAAGTCTCCGACTGTGTATGATGAATGTGATTCGGTTTGACAGCGGTGCACGGCAGCGAGAAGCGACTTCAGAGGGAAAAAAAAAACAAACTAAGCATTTTTTTCTTCTCTGAAAAACAAGGGAATTGAACGCTAAGATGAGCAAAGCTAAATTATAAAGGACAATAAACAGAACGGTATTTGATGGCAGCATAGACTATCATTCCCCCTTAAACCATGTGCTTTTACTTTGGAAGTGGTTTGTGTGGAACAGAAAGGAAGTCTGATTGTACATTATGTCACATGATCAGCAACTGAAATGTTTTTTTTTTCTCCTGTATGTGAAGTGCAATAATGAAAGACTGGACATTCAGGGTGGTCTTGATCAGAGATTACATTCTACCCTCTCAGAGGGGTATGTTTCCCTGAGGAGAGCATAGATAAGAGAAACACACGGCTGGGACGATGGATGGATAATTAGTAAAGAAAAAAATACATCTTATACCAATTTGAAAAACAGGATACAATCACTGCTACTCTGTCTTCTGTTCCTCATGAGATCAGAACCCTATAAACACTTTTAAATCGTTTGAGGATTTTATTGTATTTTATTTTAAAAGTACGTCAAGGACTGTCTTAATTGTTTCATAAATTTGCAACTTGGTGGCTGCCCCCTGTCAATTTAAGCTAATTCGTATATTTGTAAATATATTTGTGACGGATTCAGTGTCTCACTAGCCACTAACCTGAGAAGCACATTGGAGCTTGTATTGCTTAGTCGGCTAGCTAAGAAATATTTGATCGGTCAACCTATAGAAGATATTTATGTAACATTCACATGTAAGTGTGAATGAACATCATCAATCAAATAGAAATAAACCCCCCAAAAATGTAGAGTGGATCACACCTGCTGTCAGTGTAAATAAGAAGAAATAAGAAAGTGACTGCTTCATTCCTCATCATTTCCTCATTCCAACAGCAGTGACATTTTAATTGTATTCAAACTAAACCAGATAAAAAACACCTTAAACAGAAGATCGACGCTAGGATAGACGCTGACACTCGTTTCATCTAAATGGCAATCACAGACTAGAACGAGCTCCTGATTCGCTCGACTTTAGCAATCCCACGTCTCCTGACAGACATAAAGAACGATGTAGGGCCCGCCCCTCCTCACAAGAAGCTCAGATTTATTAGTCTGATCTTCCATCAATCACATAAATGGACTTTTCAACTGCATTTTAAAAGCTAATTTTCCCAGCGCTGATAACCAAAACTATCGTCTCAGCAGCTCGGCGGTCATTATCAACGAAAGTGTGTAAGTGCACGACGATAGGCTTCACCGGTTAAATACGTGAGATTGAGGAGGCTCGCAGTAGAAGATTTAACACTCAGCTGTCCGTAGGGGATGGCCTCTGTTTGTGCACCGCCATAAAAATACAACAGCCATGATTCAGGCTCAAGCAGCAAAGTGGGAAATAAAGAGATTGGCAAGAATTAGGTTCGAAAAATATGTCATTGTTTTGTTTGGGGAAGGAAAGAGTGGTTACGAAAGGCGGCTTCTTTGGAAATTTATTGGGTTTTCCTTGCAGAGGGCTTATGACAAGATTCCCAAGATGAATGGATGGATGAAGATGTAGACATTCTGACATATCACTCAATTCTGTAAGTCGCTGTACATCTGACACGTTTATGACCATATACAAGGCTAATGTCACTCTAAAACGATTGTATAGCTTGTACAGCATCATGCATCATAAAAAGATACAATGTCAAATTTCGTACAATCAGAGACAAAACCTGTGAAGATCCAGAAATTGTTGGCTCCAGTTGGCTTATACCTTTCAAAGATTTCCGACTGTATGTGATTGTAGAAAGAGACACAGCTCATAATCACCCTATCTGTTGTTTAAAAATAGAATGATTTATTAAACACTCTTTGGTAAAGTGTCACCCAGATGAGGATGGGTTCCCGTTTGACTCTGGTTCCTTTCAAGGTTTCTCCCTTGTACCATCTAAGGGAGTTTTTCTTTGCTACAGTTGCCCCAGGCTTGCTCACTAGGGATGTTATATAGGACGCTATATAAATAAAACTGAATTGAATACAATGCAAAGAATATCACCATCTGGGGTCATTCAGGACATGGACTGTTGTAGCAACAACTAATAGACTCTTACAGAAAATCTTCAAAAGAAAGTACTTCACCAAAACAAGAGAAGAAAAGAACGATGGTGGGATTCAATAAGACACCATTATATTCTCTTTCAATGCTTCCATTGGGGACTTAAATGGGATGTAATTAGCATAAGTGGTGCTAATGATCGCCTGAAGAGCACAGGGTGCTGCTTTTTCTCAGTGCTCTATAGACCCCCAGCTACAAACTCGGGTGCGTGATTTCAACAGTGGAGATTCAATCTTTTTAGATGTCTAAAAATAACATTATACTTCAAAAATTTATGCTGTATATTATATTTTCTAAGTCTTTAATAGTCACAGCACAGTAAAATCGTTTCTTTACATACCCAAGCTATTTGGACCTAGTTAGCTACCTAGTTAGCTAGTTAGACCTCAGGGTCAGCCCCAAAAATGTATGTGCTACAATATATTCACATACAGTACATATATTTTCTACGAATACATTTTTTTGTAGAATTTTAAAAAAGTCCACAAGAGAATCAAACCTGGGTTGCCTGTAGCGCACCGCCTACTAGACTAACACACTGACTATCCCAATTAAAAAAATAATTACATATGCAACACTTCACAAATCAAACAAGGAACATACTTTAACCTGAACTATCGACTCTGCAGCTCGACTTTAACTGAAACGATAGAAATATACTATTATATGATATATATTTAGGCAGAAATAAAATATATTCTTGATTTCCCAAATATGTTTTATTGAGCTTCACAGATACAACACATATATTTTGTCAAAAATGTTTACCATTTGAGACAAAACCCTTGAAGCAAATAGTAACGGCCCAATAGTAGTAGCTTGGAAGTGCAAGGGTTTGAACCCAATTCTTCAATTAACAACCCAAAGCCTTAACCATCTGAGATGCCACCGCCTCAGAAATCAGAGAACAGTGACTGTTCTTACTAATAATATTGTTCAATTCAATTTTCCATTTATGCTATTTTGCAGACACCCTTATTGAGAGCAACTTACATTTATGTCATTGATTCAACTGACCATATAGGGGTTAAGGGCCTTGCCTAGGCGCCCAGCAGTGGCAACTTGGTGGTACTGGGAACCAAACCCAGATCTTTCAATTAGCAGTGCAACATCTTTCCCATTGTGCTACCACTTCCGTCAGTTTTTCATCCAATTTAATTAGCATAGCACTTGCAACAAATTAACATTAATTGCCTTAAAGCAGATTTACAGAACAGAAGAAATATAGAAAAAAAGTTTAAGATTAGTGTTAGACTTAAAATGTTTTTGTAATTTTATGTTATTCATCTCTAATAAGCAAGCCTGGGGTGCCTATAGCAAGTAAAAACTCCTTTAGATGGTACAAGGAAGAAACCTTACAAGGAACCAGTCTTAAAAGGGAACCCATTACCATCCGGGTGACGCGGGAGAAATGTGATTATAAATCATTACACACATCATTAAAAACTGGAAACAAATTCCCAGAACTAAGCTTTATAATCTAATGGAAAGCTTTTTCCAGAAGTGTGAAGGTTATTAGATATTATTAATTAATTTTGGCAGAAAAAAGTATCAGCAGCGGAAAAAGTCTGGGGGTTTTACAATCCATCACTCAAAGGAACTATTTCATCCCTATCAATGTTTTTTGCAGGATATTATACAGTATAATTAAAACATTGGTATATGTTAGATGTACATGTAAAATGCAGTACAAACACTTGGGTTATAAAGACTTGAACAGACATTTTTAAAGAATAAATCATCGAATTCATTTTCCATGTCAGTAAATGCAAATTTTGCTTTGTAGCGGAAACAGGATATCGAAGGAAACTGTATCTGTTTCGTATTGTTTTAACCGCACAATTACAAACATCTGACAAAAGCGATTTTCAGGATTCAGAATATGACAAGAAAATACATTAATCCATGCTTTCAAAATACATAAGACACTAATCCTCGAGGGTCTGCTGACAAAAAACGTAAACTATCCCATCCGTTTCTTGGAAATGTCATGACTTGGGATCAGATTTGGCAAGCTGAGTTTTGGATTCTCGTTTAGCATGTAAAGCTAATCATTAGAAATGGTCAGTTTTCACTCGTCTTTGAGTTCATGCACATGAGAGACATTTCGAAAGATACAAAGAATACCTACACAAAAAAAGGAAGTGGTAGCGCAGTGGTTAAGGTATTGGATTGCTAATTAGAAAATTAGGGTTTGATTCCCACCACCACCAAGCTACCATTGTTGGGCCCCTGAGCAAAGCCATTAACTCCCCCAAATGCTCAGTTGTATAAAAGAGATAAAAGTAAGTCGCTCTGGATAAGGACATCTGCCAAATGCTGTAAATGTAAATAAAAATTCTTATCACATCATTGCGGACCGAGAAGTGGCCATATTTAGGTAAAAGTTCATATATTTTCAAAATAGCTTTATCTTTTGTCCAGATAATATCTAACCAGAAGAACAACAGAGGATGGGGAGAAATCCTGGTCGAGTTAGAAGTAGTGGGAGTGATCGCCATCGCTTTGTAACAGCACAAAGTTCACTTATCACTACTAATCCCTTGACTGGATGAGAACATGTGACCCTTCCGTCGCTCAGGTCATTAATGTGGTGTAAGGACACGAGAATCTCGGTGTATCTGTGCAATAAATCAGACGTAACTGCATGTGAGTGTCCTGAAGGATACAAGTGGCACTTGTCAGCACGATTGAACAGGATGAAGGCCGACACGACCGCCTTGCTGAAAGACAGAGCTCTAGTGCAGGTCAGACGTCCCTTCTTGGCTGTTTGGTCAAACCGTCCATCTTTCTATCCAGGATGGGGCTACAGAATGGACGAGAGAACCCAAGATGCCCCTGAAATTGATGACAGTGCAAATGGGAGTCTTTCCAGAGATAATTAGCACAGGCTGCAAGGTTAAACATGCCCTTGGGGGAGGGAAATGGAGGTTCAAGAACAAATGAATAGACAACAAAAAAAAAACAGTCTCAGTTTACCTTCATCAGTCTATCAGAGAAGTCTAACAGAGATGTAAACAAACTAAAGTATTAACTATTTATCTATCTATCTATCTATCTATCTATCTATCTAGATATATATATATATATATATATATATATATATATATAGTATGGTCTATCTATCTATCTATCTATCTATCTATCTATCTATCTATCTATCCTATTCTATCCTATCCTATCCTATCCTATCCTGTCTACCAGAGATCCAAACAACGGTCAGTTATTTAAGTAAAGCTGTTTTCTCTGTTTAAACCCTCAACCATTTTGCTATCAAAAAAACAAAACAACATAACATAGTCTCCGATGGTCATTAGGATGCCGTCCTTTCTACCTTGTTACCTCTCTCTCTCTTTCTCTCTCTCTTTCTCTCTCTCTCTCTCCCTTTCCCTTTTCCTTTCCCTTTGTGTCATGTATTAAAATTGATAGGCTCTTTCAGCTCCACCCACTGAGACTGTTTAGCCTGGGTGCATGTGACTGAAGGCTCCGTTCCATCACAAAGTTATTATCCGGGACCAGATAGCTGCCATACATCAGAGGCAGAACCAAAGCAGCGTTAGTCAAGGGAAACAGCCACACCCCCACCCCCCGCTTCCCTCTGGATCAATACCAGCCACTTTATCTGGTTCCTTCCTCCTTTCTCTCGTTCTCTCTCTCTCTATTCAGCTTTTCATTTTCATCAATCTTTTCTCAACTGACACCAAAAAAGGGTAATTATACAAGAGAAATCTTAAAGAATCGATTCTCGAGTCGGTTAAGGTCCGGTGAGTTATGGTCCAGACACGTCAGTTCTTCGTCAGCTGTCAGCCATGTTGCTGACTTGGACAAAGGTAACAAAGGGACTCCTGTTTTTCCACATGGACCTTGAATAATTTTCCTCTTTTGCACAAGGCCATGCTGTAGCAATTAGCACCGGGTCGCTCATGTAGAACAGCGAGCCGAGTCTGGGGATGAGATGAGGTGTTATTGGTAACTGGGTGAAGTCAGACACATGCCGCTGCCTGATAGAGTATATGCTGATAGCGAACAAGTCAGCCTTATTAATCACACACTGCAGGAGAGTCTAGGTGAACTTCACACAGTCTAAGAGAGGAAATGGGTTCCAAAGATGACCTGGTGGTTTTTACAGGGCGTTTGCATTTCATGCATCTTGAATAATAATAAAAGCTCCTGTTTACTAGAGCTGAGACCAGAATTTAGTACCAAGGTCATTTTTGCAAAGACAGCAATCGATCCATCCATTTTTGATAACAGAAATTAGCCTACCCTGCATTATTCGCTAACTAAAACTGCCGACAACAAACATCACATTTATTGTAATTAAAGCTGTACAACAATGTTTTATAGAAATGTTTATTTCAGACATCAAGAAAAAAATATATATTATGATTATGTTTCATGTTAGCCTACATGTTCGTAACATTACTGTATTCGTATTTTACCGTAAACAGTACGACGTATTTTAATACTGCTTTTGATAGCAGCCCTAAACAGGCAGGGAATTTAGTAGTCTTAAGCCGAGCTTACATTAATCGATTTTTAATAGTTCTTACTATTGTTTCTCGTCAGATTGTATGTACATGATCCCTATATCCCACTGTAGGATCTCAGTACGATGTGTATGATAATCACAACATATCAAAAACCGATGCACACAGGAAGACTCATGCAAAGTTTAAGACTCATGACCGCTAATTGTCTGTCAGTGAACATGTCAAACCAGCGATCAAAGATGACAGATTTTAGCGTAGGATTATAGAAATGGTTTAGGATTTCAAAATTTGCCTTAGATTAACAAATTGTGGCTAAAATTGCACAGCTTACAGGAAATGCAAATTTCTATCATTTTTTCAGTAAGAGGTGGTCTGATCTGGTTAAGGCGCTAAGAAGAGCAGGAAGACCAGGGTTCAAACGCCACCCACCGCCAGTCTGCCACTGTTGAGTGCTTGAAGAAGACCCTTAACCCTTCCTGCTCCAGGGGTGCTGTATCATAGCTGACGCTACGCACTGACCACAACTTTATAAGATGGGATATGCGAAGAAACAAATTTCACTGTGCTGTAAAGTATAAGTGACAAATTTTTTTTTTTTGTGATATGTTTATATTTTTTGTGATATGTGAAATATGTATATATATATATATATATATATATATATATATATATATATATATATAATATATATATATATATATATATATATATGGAAAAAGAGAGAGAGAGAGAGAGATCATTTCATAACATTTGTCTCTGTACAGTATTTTTTATATGTATTTTCTACTTTGAGTACAAATAAAAAATTTAAGATAATGAATTACTTTATTTTATCTTTCATTTCTCTTTACACATTAAATAATTTAATAATACATTTTCATTTATTTTTTATTTTCTTTGCTTAACACAGAACTTCCTAGTTCCATTAACAAATTAACGTTTATATTACTATATAGACACATAGATATATTTATGATATTTTTTTATATTATTTATTTATCATTTCTTATACTTTATTTCTTTTCTTTGTAGTTCTTGCTGATTATTTCCCCTTTTTTTTAAGTTTGTCAGTCATAAAAAAAAATATATAATATAAAAAAAAAAAGATCTGATATTATACAACTGTCCCACAAAGAGTTTAAAATTCCTGGTGATTTCTCTAGACTATAAAACACCATCAGCACATACCGCTGTCATTTCTGTGTGTTTATTCATTCATACTGAGCTCTCAGGCTGTAAGGATCGGGACAGGACGTCAACGGCGTGTGTGTAAATGAGTCCATCATTTTTCAATTTCATGGATTTTTTTCCTGTCATTAACTCTGGCAGTCTGGCTGACATCTCTTTTTTCTGGTGACGCAACTGAACTTTATAATCTGCCTCCCAGGGCCAAAGGTCAAAGGGAGCTGGAGGAGCTGGAAGTGAGGGCAGTGGGGGGGGGGGATAACTCACCTCTGAGACGAAGGAAAGGGGAGAAGGAAAAAAAAATCTGACATCCAATTTTCAACTTGATTTATCAGTGTAAAGTTAAAATTGATAGTGTGTCATTACAGGCCTAAGAGCTGTCTAGCCGAGTCCTAGTGAAGCCTCCTCGTTTTGATTTAGTGGAGCAGATCAATAGAACCCTATACTGTTTCAATTTGAACACTATTGATTTTCTGATGCTGACTCAATACAGGGGGACATTCATCATCAGGCGAGCGTGGAGTATGATCGAACCCCAGACGCGACCGCTCTCAGGCTGCTTATTTGGCTTTAAGTTGTTTGAGGATTTTTATTTTTTATTTATTCATTTATTTATTTATTTATACTGCAAAGGGGGAGGGGCATAATCAAAGATCCCTCTTACTCCGACTACGGACTATTCACATGTTTCTCATCAAGCAGACGCCTCAGAGCCGCACAAACAGACTGAAAAACAGCTTCTTTCCTGTGGCTGTATCTGCACTGAACAGCTGATTATACAGTGTTAATCACTACCGCACTGCCGCTTTCTGTACTTTGCACTACTTTATTATTATGCATCTTTGCAGCATCCATAACTATCTAATCACCTCTATATATTCTATTAATATTTACTCAGTATTTCCTGTATCATACATCCGTAACTATCTATCCTTACACTTCTGTATATTCCGTTCATATTTACTCTGTATTTACTGTATCATACACCTATAACTATCTATCCTTACACTTTTCTCTATTCTATCCATATTTACTGTGTCATACAAACACTTGTATGTATATATCCATTATGTCATTCTTTGCCTGCTATAACCGTATCATACTATATATAAAACCTTATAGACACCATTTATGCACACTACTGCACTTCTGTACATTATTTACCCACCTCTGTAATTATCAACCCCATACCCTTATTTATTATTACATTGCTATTTATTGTAAATAAGCCACGTATGCACTTTTGGTTAGATGCTAACTGCATTTCATTGGCTCTTTACATGTACTTTGCACAATGACAGTAAAGTTGAATCTAATCTAATCTAATCTAATCTAATCTTATCTAATCTATTCATTTATTTGTGCATCTGTACATCTTTGTCCAAATGCACAACAAAGTCAGCTCGTCGACTCGGCTACGAATCTGTTTACGACTTGTTTTGATTGTATTTTTGGAGTCTTGTGGTTATGTATCGTCCATAATTTGTATACTCTTACGAGCCTTCTTAAGCGGTAGCACCTAATAAAAAGAAAAAAAAAGCAATTTGAAAGCTTTCATGCTCAAAAAATTACACACTTTGACACAAATAAATTTCAAATGCTTACACACACACACACACATACACACACACACACATACACACACACAATCTTCCTAATGCTGGGGGGCATGCTATTTTACAGCACCAGCATAAATGGGAAAGTTAATGTAGCATTGAATGAGACTAAGATGTTGAACCGCAACACCGCCTTAAGCCCGTAAACATATTGCATCATTATTCTTCAGCGGGAGGTTACCATTAAATTTCAATTCGCCGCAAGTTTCGCCGTACCATTTACACTCCTCGGCAGCTCAATAACCTTTTGTCTCAATGCAAATATTATGACTCTCAGGCGCTTGCTATAAATATTTGACTAAGCTTAAGAGGTAGAAGAAAATTCCAAACGACGTATTACACCAGCCGGAGTGTAAACACAGCAATTTATTTGTTAGGGAAGCTGGTGAGAAAGCTAGATAATACACACCAGGGTTCCACAAGGATTATTCCTGAATAATTATAAATATAGAAATAAACTTTTGAGCTGTTATCACACTGCATGATTTTATTTATGATATGACATTTAAAAAAATGTCTTTTTTTGATAAATTTTATATATTTTTTAATAAGTCCGTTTATTCAGACTGTATGAATGTTTTAGAAAGACGTACTAATAAAGCATTAATAAAGTTCCAATAGTAAAACTTTCATAACAAAATGCTGTAATAAAAAAGCACTAATTAAGCTTTAATACAAATGTGCTAATAATGAAGCCTGTATAATAAATCTGTAATTAAGCTATAGTAACAAAGTGCCAATGACATGATGATAAAGCTCTAATTAGCCTTAAACTGTACATAAATATAAAATATAATAATAATAATAATAATAATAATAAAACTTGTATAATAAAGCTGAAATAAAGCTCTAATTTGTAATAATAATGCTCTAAATATGAAGTTCATTTAATACATTTGTAAAAAAAAAATAAATATAATAATAATAATAAAACCTCGGTAATAAAGCTATAATAAAGCGCTAATAACAATGTTATATTAATAAAGCTTGTATAATAAAGCTGTAATAATAATCTCAATTTATAATTCTATAGTATTACAGTTGGCTTATTTAATAAAGCTGTAATAAAGCACTAATGACTGATAATAATAATATAATATTAATAGATCTTGCATAAAAAAGATATTATAATGCTCTAATCTCTAATAATAATGCTATAATAGGGTTTGTTTATTAAAGCGGTAATAAAGCGTTAATACTACGTCTGACAGTAAAGTGCAAATAATAAAATGCTAATTAAACACTGACTAAAATGATCAATAGTAACACTGTAATAAAGCTGTAATAAAGCATAAATAATACAGATCTAGAATTAAAGCTTTTGCAGTACAGCTCTGTTTATAAACCTTTCATAACAAAGCTTTACTAGAAAAAATTTGTTGTAATTGGATAATAATGATTTAATAAAACTCTTAAACTCTAACACTAATGAAAAGTCTTAAATAATAAAGCTTGAATAAAGCGATTATTATGATGTTATAATAAAAAATCTGTATTATAGATGGTTAATAGAGGTTATTTCCATATGCTGTACTATTTGTTCATTCATTCATTCATTCATTCATTCATTCATTCATTCATCTTCTATACCCGCTTATTTCCTAATTCGGGGTCACAGGGATCTGCTGGAGTCTATCCCAGCCGTCTCTGAAAGGTCGAAAGGCAGGAGGGGTACATCCTGGACAGGTCGCCAGTCCATCACAGGTCCACACACACACTCACACTCACACTCACTTTTAGAATCACCAATCAATCTAACATACATGTTTTTGAACTGTGGGATGAAACCGGAAAACCCGGAGTGAACCCACACAAGAACAGGGAGAACATGCAACCTCGACACAGAAATTGAACCCGGCCCTTCTTGCTGTGAGGCAAGAACAGTACTGTACTATTCAACTTAACTTAATTATTTGGTTAGTGTTCCTTTATATGCTTCTTTACCCTCCTAACCTCAAGTGAACTTAATTGCATCGTATTATACACTAATGTACTCCATTTAAATGTCCGGTTACTATGTACCAATAGGCAGAAAACGAACAGTGACTAGTAAAAAAATCAAATCTGTTTAAAATTACAATTAATTAAATTACACAATCTACTACCTGCTTGTTGACTCATGTTTGAACTAAAACCCACAAATCAGAAGTGCAACGGCGTGTAAATGTCATAAAAGTGTTAAACACACAGCAGTGGAGGAGGTTTTTCAGCATCAGTGCTGCACTTCAGGAGCTTTTAGAAAAGTCATAAAATAATTAAGACCAAGGCCACCGCTTTCAATCTGTACTGAGCGGGTTGGCGTGTGTGTGTGTGTGTGTGTGTGTGTGTCCTGGACTTTCTCTCCATCAGTCTGACGGCTCAGTTAAGCACTCGTGGCAGCTGGATTTACATATATCCGGAAGGCAAAGTTTATGATGTGTTTGGAAACACCGGTGGCAGCGACTTGGTGGGCTTTAGTGATGTCTAATCTCAGACCTCTATACTGCTGGACTAAACAAAAACATAAACATAAACAAACTAATAAATAAAATTTCACAAACAATCTATCGCTTATATACAGAAGGTTCCAGAACATTCATATCATTTCAGTTTCATTACATTTTCAACTTAGATTGGACGACGACTCATTTTCCATAACTGGAGCTGTGACTTTAGTCTGATCTAAAAGTAAAATCTTAACTTTATCTTAACTTTATAATACACAATTGTTTCCATAGAAACAGCAAATCAACCAAAAAGCTTAAACATATATTTAACAACCAACAGTTATTACAACATGCTATTAGATATTATTAGAAGTTATTAGAAGATGTTACTTTGAGAACTTATTGAAATATGTTATTAGATGTTATTAGAAGATCTTTTCAGAACATTTTAATAGATTTTACTAGATTTTATTAAAAGATGTTAATAGATGTTATTAAAATGTTATAAGACAAGGTTAGTAGAGGATGCTATTAGACCAAGTTATTAAAAGATGTTATTAGATGTTATAAGAATGTTATTAAAAATCTTTAGAATGTTATTAGACCATGTTATTAGATGTTATAAGAATGCTATTAGATGTTATTAAAATGTTATTAGACCATGTTATTAGAAGGTGTTATTAGATGATGCTATTACATGTTATTAAACAATGTTATTTGAGGATTTTTCAGAAGTTTTATTAATTAGATTTTACTAGATTTTATCAAAAGATATTAATAGATGTTATTAAAAGCTGTTATTAAAATGTTATTAGACCATGTTATTAGAGGATGTTATTGTAAAACGTATTGACAGTTGTTATTAGATGTTATTAAAAAAATTCTATTAGATTTTATCAGAATGTTATTTAAATATTTTAATAGATGTTATTAGAATTATTTTTTTAGAATGTTATTAAAAGATGTTATTAAAATGTTATAAGACCATGTTATTAGAGGATTTTGTTCTAAGAACTTATTGGAAGATGTTATTAGATGTTATTGAAAGATTTTATTAGATTTTACCAGAAGGTTAATAAAATATGTTAACAGATGTTATTCGATGATATTAGAAGTTATTAGAAGATGTTATTAGAAGATGCTTTGTTATGGTTAGACTTTGTGTCAGTGTTGGTTATTTTTCTCTATTAGCACACGCCACCGTGTTTTAGAACCTGCTCAGTGAAGTGATCGCTGGTCTGTGCTTGTTACTGTTGTTGTTGCTGGCTGTTCTGTTGGTTCTGTGTATAAATGTCTGTATAAGCATTAAATCCCCTCCCTTTCAGGTCCTCACACGCTGTACGCCGAGACACGAGAAAGCCTGAAAGTCTGAGGGATTTTAACAAGGCCCACAAGGGCAGGTGTACAGCTGTGTTAGTAAAGAAAGGGCAATGTGTATCGCAAAAACAGGGAACACCACACACACACAAACACACACAAGCACAATCTGACCACCGGTGAGATGTCTCTTGGGGTTTAGTGGTCGGTTGTGGTAATTGAGTTTGCTGACCTGCAGCCTGACCCTAGTGGAGAGCAAGAAAATGACATTAAATAGCAGTCGGATTACAACTCTGTGTGTGTGTGTGTGTGTGTGTGTGAGAGTGATATAAGAGTGTAAATCCCAACTCTGGCAGCCAAAAGCACCTTTCAAGGGCTTAAGTCAAGATTCCATGACAAGAAACAAACAAAGTAAACGAACACACACACACACACACATACACACACACATACACACACAGCTTCAGCTACAGCTTTAAACACACCTATTTCTCAGCTGTGTCCACACACAGTGGTCCAGAGGGCCGTACCTGTGTGTCAGCGCCCCCCAGGCTCCGTGTTTGTTGGTGAGGATGTTGATGATCTTCTGTTTCAGTTGATTGGCGGTGACGCGGTCACGGTGTTTAGCAGCGCTGATGAGGTGATCACACATCTTTTCTTCCTCTCTTCTGTCTGCAGCGTACTGCGCGCAGGTCGACTACGGGAGGATAAACAGAGTGTATCTTAGACACATACAAATAGAAAAATAGATATTTACATAGTGTTGAGTAGTAGCATCACTTCAAGTACCGTAGCAATGCTAGTAGCTAAACTGCATTTCTTAGTAGCATGGTGGTGGTAGCATGGTGGTCTTTTGTCGAACAAATAGCGCCTGTCATGGTTCACATATAACTTCTAAAACAAGTGAAAAACGCTTGGGGTTCCTCCTTCTTCTCAAAGGAGGCATCTGACATTGCCCAACAACCATCAGCTGTGTTTTCTCTGTGTTTTCACTAGTAAGGAAATGTTAGCAATGGATTTTAACCACTGAAAACTCTGCTACAGGATTTATTTACAAAGAAAAGAAAAAATACACAATGACAAGTCGTTCTTTCATTTTTCTGCTGAAGTCTTATTGTAACGGAAAAGGAGACGAAGCTGATTGGTGGGTTGATGTCACATGACCCATGGTGCGCTTGCGGCATTCAGAAAAGTTGAGATGTTTGATGGGTCTCTGTCTATTTGCGCACTTGTTGGAAGTCTACAATAGAAATAATGAAATTAGGCACGCAAAAGACGCGATATGTGAACGCCATCTCATCCTGCACACTACCGATGAACTCCTTTCTTTCTCTCTTCTTCTCTTACTCTCTCGAGAAGCTACCCCACGCACCCTTTTGCATCATTAAATCCAGATCCGAGCTGCTCATAAAGGTATCACTGTATCTCTCAGGAGAAAAGTGGAATCTAGGCAGCGAGCCTGACTTCATCTCTCCTGCTAAAATAAGATTGTCTTACTGCACAGCGCCCCTCCCCCCGCCTCCTGAGGGGATCGCTGGCTAATATTCAAAATCTAATTTGCTAACAGAAGCTTTTCGGGCAAAGGAGAGAAAGGATGTGGAACGAAGGGAGAAAGAGGGCGGGGGAGGCGGGTGTAATTGAATTTCCTGTTTTATATTTGAATTCTGTCAGATGTTATGTCTCGACATATTCTTCAAACGGGCGATAACTCAATCTCCCGGTGTCATCTCGCCTGAGCGTGCGGCACTCTGACAAATATCAAGCATTATTTATCACTTCAAGAGGGATATAAGGGTTTAGTAGTGACACCAGTTTAATTGTAAAAGAGGGCTTATCTGCCTGGAACGGAATAAATCGGACAGGAAGAAGGATGACGATTGGACGGGTTGGTAGACACGATGAATCGTGAGACGGTTAGACTTCTCTGTGACTCGGACAATCTTGGCGTCCCTTTTTTTTTACGGTTTATCTACCAGGTCAAGGATGCTGAAGTGCAGTATATCATAAACCTGCCTGAAGGAAGCTGCTACTTCCTGATAAGAAACTCATCACATCTGCTGTAGTGAAAAGACAAGGTTGTGGAAGCATCGTCCTGTTTGGTGATAAAACAATCACGTGTCCTCATTTCCATTCATAATGTCTCCTTTATTAGTGTCGCTATAAATAATCCGATAATCCATTTATATTATTAATTATATTATTCCACAAATATCAACTTCCCTAGGGAGTAGGGATGCACCGATACCATTATTTAAGGACTGAGTACGAGTAACGATATTTTTTTCTTGGTAGTCGATATCGATACCTGTAGCTTTTTGTATCTCGTAAGGGTTTGCCGCAGAATCGGTTGTAAAATTCTAACGTTACAGCTAGCAGCAAATTCTCCATGCTCACATTTGTGTCTTTAATTTAAACTCGTATTATAGGTGCTTATTATTGCCCCTCTTAATATTTTTGCAGGACAAAGTTGTCAATATTAATTGTTAAATACTTCCACACCACTGAGTCTGACATTCTGTCACTGCTGCTGAAGTCTTTCTGCACTGCAAGTTTTCTTATGGATGTCACAAAAGATATCAGTATTTAGTATCGGAGTGTTTTTAACAGGTACATTACAGTATGGGGCTAGCTACCTATACTGATATGAAAATACACCTAACAGCCATTACAGTGTGATGCTATGTGAGGTTATTAAAATAATAAAGCTGATGATAAAAAAACCCCCACAAAATTACAGCAATCTGGAAATAAAGAAAGAAAGAAAGAAAGACTTACTCACTTACATAACAATCCTAACAATGATAAACTGATATAATTGATAAAAATGATGATAATGATGATAGAAATAATGTTGATAATGATGATGGTGAAGATGATGATGATGATAATGCTGATAATGAATATGAAGATTAAAAGTGATGATGATTATGATGATGATGAGGAAGAAGATGATAATAAAAATATAATGATGATGATGATGATGATGATAAAGATGAAGATGATGATGATAAAGATGAAGATGATGATGATAATGATGATGACAAGGATGCTGATAATAAAAATTAAGAAAATGATGATGATGATGATGACAAAGACGACGATGATGATGATGATGATGATGATGATAAGGATGCTGATAATACATGATGATGATGATGATGATGACGACGATAATAAAAATGATGGTGATGATAATGATAGTGATGATAATCAAGATGGTGATGAAGATGGTAATAAAGATGATGATGATGATGATGATGATAATGATAAAGGTCCTACAAAGTTGACATTGTTAACAGTTGAAATATGAGTACTAAATATTGTTTACACACAGTAAGTAAACAAAGAACAATCCAGCCAGCAGAATCTTAAAATGATCTTAAATAGGATAGATAACAAATAAAACTTTTTCTTATTCTTAACTAAAACATCACGACCCAATGGACTGAAAGTAGCTAATGTGGTTAGCGAAAGCACACACACACCCACACACACACACACATCCACACACAAACAAGCTCACAAGTGGGATATAAATGTTTACGTAATGTTTAAAGAATATTTAGTTAAAGCGCTTGCGTACAAACTAAAAGAATAAAACTTCATGAACCTGTGATTGAAATTTTAAAACAAGAAACTAAAATTACGGAATTAATGCACTTTTAACCTTAATATAAATGCAGCTTTAATTCTTAATTGAAGTACAAAAGGGGATTCCCTGAGCTCTCTGTATACAAAAGCTACAAATATAATGAAGAGCTTGATTTAGCTAAGCTTTATATCTTTCTCCAAGCTTAATCCATTAATGGATGGCGGTTTTTATAGTGTCTCGATTTTAAGCTAATAGTCTCCCGTCTCATGCAAATGCCGCCTCCAGAGATAAGTGTAAATTTGGCACACTGACTAACGTACAAATTGCCAGCGAGTTATTAAATTTAAAGTACAAGTCGATTAATCTCCACTGGGAAACACGAGACCTGGGATTACCCAAAAACTCTCAGTGTAGATTATTCAGTAACAATTATTTTTAATAATCTACAATTGTTTTTTATCTCATTTTCAAGTATGACCATTAAACATATTTACACTTTGAATCAGTCCATTTTAAATGAGTTTTGGCCCCCAGGACACGATGGGGCTTCTAGACCATGTTCACATATGGCTTCCTGTTTGCATAATAGAGCTTTAGTTGGCATCTGCAGATGTTAGGGTGAATTGTTATTAGCGACGGTGGTTTCTGGTAGTGTTTCTGGGCCTATTTAGTAATGGAAATCACAGAATCATGCCGATGAGAGATGCAGTGTCGTCTAGGGGGCCGAAGACCACGGACATCAACCAAATCTCTTCGGTCTTTTCCAGATTTCTTTGGTATCTCTAAATCTTTTAATGATGTTTTGCACTTTAGATGATGAA
The DNA here is from genome assembly GCA_005784505.1 of Bagarius yarrelli. Taxonomy (NCBI): domain Eukaryota; kingdom Metazoa; phylum Chordata; class Actinopteri; order Siluriformes; family Sisoridae; genus Bagarius; species Bagarius yarrelli. Next base: position 2,582,654 of record VCAZ01000014.1, on the reverse strand, counting down.
ATTTGCAATTTGACTTTAGGATGATATTCTGTATAGCTACAAAGCTAAGTAGCTATGTAGCAGTATGATAGCAGAAGCAACTGAGCTAGCTAAGATTTTATCAGAAGCACAGCATCGTGTTAATATAGCTCATTGAAGTAGAAAGATTAAATACCTCAAATTCAGCATGTTTGTGGACATCCTCGGCTCGCTGGCGGTTCAGGATGAACTCGGCCTCGTTGGCCACTCGCACAATGTGGTCCTTCATGGCGTGACACAAGAGTCTGGAACAGAGACACAAAAAAGGTCAAGTAAGACATTCCTATAGTGTTTTATTTCTACAGTGACAGATTTACACCCGGCTGCGGTTTTCAGGAGAGACTAAAGCAGGGATAATTAAACTGTTATATATTACTTATATGATATGTTTTGTATATCAAATATGGAAAAAGTCACTTATAAAAAATAAAACAAGATACAATAAAACCAAGATACAATAAAAACACAAACGTCTATAGGAAAACATCTACATTTGCAGCATTTAGCAGACGCCCTTATCCAGAGCGACTTACAATATTCCTTGTTATACAGTTGAGCAATTGGGGGTTAAGGGCCTTGCTCAGAGGCCCAACAGTGGTGGCTTGGTCAAGCTGGGAATTGAACCCAGAGCCTTCGAGTTGGTAATCCAACACCTTAGCCATGAGCCACCACTTCCCCCACATCAAATAAATACATAAAATAATACATCTCTCACAGCTAACTAAAATGTTTAGGTGACTACATCTAAAAAGAAATACATAAATAGACAAAGAAAAAAGAAAGTAAGAAAGAAAGAAAGAAAAAAGAAAGAGAAAAAAAGGTAATGAAAGAAAGAGTGTATGAATGAAAGAAAAAAGAAATAAAAATAGGAGGAAAAAATTGAAAGAAAGAAAGAAAAAAGACAGAAGAAAGAAAGTTTGTTGTAGCTTTGTACTTAAATGCTTACAAATATATTAAATTAATTCGTGTATACCCACCCACCCATCCACCCACCCATCTATCTATCTATCTATCTATCTATCTATCTATCTATCTATCTATCTATCTATCTATCTATCTATCTATCTATCTATCTATCTATCTATCTATCTATCTATCTATCTATCTATCTATCTATCTATCTATCGTCTCTCTATCTATCTATCTATCTATCTATCTATCTATCTATCTATCTATCTATCTATCTATCTATCTATCTATCTATCTATCTATCTATCTATGATCTATCTATCTATCTATCTATCTATCTATCTATCTATCTATCTATCTATCTTTGTACTAAAATAAATTAAAAAAATATACTTATGTTGATTTATTTATCAATATTAATACTGTAGGTCATGTTTTGGTAATATGAACCTACTGCAAAATGTTAAAAATAATAAAAATAAATAAATAAATCAAACATTTAATTTTAAAAAATCATTTTTTTTTTATTCTGAAACTTGTTAACTTGTTAACTTGATACATTGTGAAAAAAGCTGCTTTTTGTTAGTATAATTTCACAATCATAATAGTTCTATTCGTTTCTACAAATTTTACTCGTGTAGAACATTAAAATAAACCGCAAGATTAAACATCTCTTGTCGTTCCCAATAATTAAAATCGTGTAATGTCTTAAAAACATCTACAGTATCTTTACTGCCAGTTAGACCATCACTTCCCTGTTTTATTCCCAACGCTGTCTTTGGTTGCCAGGATTGCCGCCTGTTTTACACATCATTAAGCTGACGTTTGGTATAATTGTGCTTCTCTGGTGCTCGATCCTGAGTGTAATTTCTTTTATGTCTGCGTTAAGATTTAATTCATAACCGCATTCATCAATCTCGTGCTCGTCTTAAAATGTTGACAAGCGCTGAATTACTTTTAAAGGCTTGACAGAAAAAAAGAAGGCGTAAACGCAGTTCCACCGCTAATAGTAAGAAAGATGGAATGAAACCTGTGCAGACGTTCATGTCTTTTGTGTGGACGGTGAAGTTGAGCGCAACTGGCATTTAATTTTTGCGTCACATGGACATTATTTATTCATAAAGAAGCCAAAGTGGATTACAAACTGGTAGCAACTGCTTTTGTGGTAATGTAGACACAATAAATGTATTTATTTTTACAGCCTTTTTACTTTAACTATTAATATATTTTAAATAGACAGCATGGTGGCTTAGTGGTTAGCACTGTTGCCTCACAGCAAGGGTTCGCTTCCCAAACAGGGGCCTATCTTTGTTGAGTTTGCATGTTCTTTCCGTGCTTGTGTGGATTTACTCCGATTTCCTCCCAGGGTGGATTAGGGCAATTGGTGATTTTAAATTGCCCAGGGGGTGAGTATGAGTGTGAGTGAGTCCCTGTGAGAGACTGGCGACCTGTCCAGGGTGTACCCCTCCTGCCTTTCGCCTTTTTGGTGGACGTCCTTATCTAGAGTGGCTTACATTCATCTCTCTTATAAAACTGAGCAATTAGGGATTAACTGACTTGCTCAGGGGCCCAGCAGTGGCAACTTGGCAACTCACTGGGCCACCACTTTTACATACCTAATATGCAGCTAACCATAATAATGGTTTTAAATTTTTGGGCTGGGTAACATACTAATATATAGGGAAGTGGTGGCTCATGGTCAAGATGTTGGATTAACAATTTAAAGATTGTGGGTTCGATTTTCAGCTCAACCAAGCCACCACTGCTGGGCCCCTTAACCCTTAAGCGCCTTAACCACTGCGCTATCACGTCCCCATCTTCTACCTTTAAAAGAGGCAATTATATTTTCGGTGGAATTTAACATGATTGTGTTTATTGACGTTGTTTGTATTTAATTGCAGGAGTTGTTTTTTTTTAATTACAATCTTTTCCTTCGAGCTGAATGGAATTTTATTGTTAGGTAATTAGACGTCCTTGGAACATTTATGTGTAAAATGTGTGACTGAAGTGTTGTAATGCTGATTGAAAGATCATGTTTTCAATTTCCAGCACTTCCGGGCCTTGAAGCAAGGCTCCTAACCCTTAATTGATCAATCTAATAAACAAAATTAGGTACATGTAAATTCCTCTGGATAAGGGCATCTACCAAAAATGCCAGAAATGTGACTGTTAATGTTTCATGGTAGTTGTGTTCTTGACCAGTCTGTCCAGTAAAGACCTAATAAAACAATACAATACAGCTGTTTCATTACATCCACCACTTCCATGTTTTTCCAAACTCTTAGAAAAATAGAAAAATAGGACCGTCAACCACATCTAAGACAGTTTGAACTGCCACATGCTTTCCAATAGAAACAATTCATTTGTAATTTCAGGGGAAGACAGATCTGCCTTCTGCAATGACGTCCCATTGTGTGTTTCACGTCAACCGAAAAGTGGTAATTAGAAACCATGTTGGATATGGAGCTTTTCGTAACAGCGTCAGCCACAAGCAATAAGAACAACATGGAAACAAATAGAAAATAAACGGAGAAACAATGTGTGGTGACATGACACTATTCTGAAACAATGATAGATGTTTTGTGAAGTAACATGGCTTCCTTTGATGGTCTTACATGGGTGCAGATTGATGGACAGTAATGAAAATCAAATAGTAGGTGAAATAAGAAGGCATACATTTTTCACATTACATACACACGACATTTACATTTATGCCATTAACCATTACTGAGTCCTACTCAGGGGCCCAGCAGTGGCAGTCAGTAGACCAACACATTAACCGCTAAGCTACCACTTTCCAAAATATACAGTATAAACAGTTACATCAGGCAAACAAAGCATGGAAGATGTTGTTGTTGTGTGTGTGTGTGTGTTTGGTAAATTGTGAATAATTATCCTTGTACCCTGCTGTTTGTTGTATTGTAAAAGTGTTACAGCAGAGCTGCTGAAAACAAACAGACTGCAGGACAGGTGTCTCACTACAGATGTACAGTGAGAAGAGTGATAGACTTGCCAGCACCCTGGACAGAGCCTGTCATGGTTCAAGAATGTGTGTGTGTGTGTGTGTGTGTGTGTGTGTGTGTTTGGGGGGGGGACAGATGGGTCAACAGATGGATATTTAGGCTTAGCTAGCTTTGATCTGCTCTGCAAAAAAAAAAAAAAAAAAAAAACAATGCCTTGACTTAACACACACATAAACACACACACACACACACACACAATATATATATATATATATATATATATATATATATATATATATATATATATATATATATATATAAAGCACAATATAATTCACCTTTAACACACCATAGTGTGTTACCATAGTGTGACATACTTAGATTTTAGTATAATACAATAAAATTTCGATCTGTTACTATGACACAATATGATGTTACTGTGACACACTGTAGTGTTGCTATTAAAATGCTGTTAACTTAATGATAGGCTGTCTAGTTTTGTACAATTTGACTTGCTGCTAAGTGGTTTGATGGTGTTCCTTTGACAGACTACAGTGTTACATTAACATGCTTTCGTTTTGCAATGATACACTATAGTATTGGAATTAGAGGCCGACCGATATAAATTTTTTGAACACTGATACTAATAAAATTACCAATGATTTTTATCTTTATGTAGCTGATATCCGATATTCACAACCGTTTTATTAATTGTTTCACGATACAGTGATAACATAATGATACAGAACTTTTTCATTTACAGCACTGTCAGTGCTGTAATTTTATTTATTTTTATTTCTAAAATAATATCTATAGAAAAGCCTGGAACTAAAAGAAATACAAAAATTAACAAAAATGATAAAGGACACAGTCATTAAAGCGTCTTTGGTAACTAAAAGCTTGTTGTTGTTCAGGTAAACAAATAAAAAAAAATTGACCAAGAAGGTTTAGCTACTTTCAGATATGTAAATATGATTATATATATATATATATATATATATATATATATATATATATATATATTTAATAAAAAATATATAATCATTTTTCATTTATTCAAGTCCTAAGTGTAGTATGGAAGTCCAGTTTTCGTGATAAAGAATTAACCTTAAGGTATCGTAAACTCTTTAGACTGAATTGTGAGTTTATGGCCTATAATATTAAGTTAACATTAACAGAATTATAAAAAAAAATATTATTAAATCAATAAAAACTCTCAAAAAACTGTGCAAGTAAATGGTGTGGCGGTAAATAACACACCTGATACACCAACTGATTCCTAAAACTGTTGTATTAGGAACAAATAGTGTGGAGTTCAATTGTTAAAAAGGAAGTTGATGTGTGACATCTGTTTAACCATAATAACAGGTTAATAACAATGTAATAACAGATAATAACAATAGTGGTTCCAACATGGTGTTTTAATACACGGAGTGTCATGAATAAAGAGGGTTCGTGCAAAAAATAGCAACGTCTACTAGCAACACCACCTATACCGCGCCAAGCAGCACACATGGTGATAATTTACAGCTAATTTTGGAAAGCAGACAAAATGACTACCGAGATAATTACACCCAGTGTAGTAAAATAGCCTGAGTATGTAATCACCCACACTTCCTTCCTCAAGTTTTACTCCAATTGGTTCAGATTTTCTACTTATTTGTGCACATATACACATTATAAAAAAAAATAATTTGACACACTTGACACACTGATTTAAGTTTGCTTTTAAACTTAAGCATTTTAACTAATATAGTAAAACCTTTAGAAAGTCAGTGCTTTCGGTGTTGGACTGCAAATTGAAAGATCGGGGGTTCGATTCCCAGCACCACCAACTTGCCACTGCTGGGCCCCTGAGCAAGGCCCTTAATTTGCAATTGCTTAGTTGTGTAACAGAGATAAGTCTAAGTCATTCTGGATAAGGACGTCTGCCAAATGCCGTAAATGTAATATAGGTAAATGAAAGTCAAAATGGCCTAATTTAAGTTTATTCGTTTGAACTTGATTTTAATTGATACTAATAGATTCGATTCAATTCAATTCACTACCATTCAATTCAGTTCATAGCTGCATGTATAAAAATGTAAAACAATAAACATTGTTGCAAAGGAGCTTTAGGAGGAATATATCAATTTCGTATAAAAATGACACCTATAAAACGTTCATTTAAAAAAATAAAAGCTATTTTTACATGTTTACACATGTTCCTGCCCCTTTCCTCGATTTCGTAGCGCTTGGACTGGGACTCACTCTGCTCCACTAGGCCCACGGCTACAATTTACATTACATTTGATCATTACAATGATCTTGGTGTCCCCCAGATGAAGATGGGTTCCCTATTGGTATTGGTCTGGTTCCTATCAAGGTTTCTTCCTTCTTCATCTCAAGGAGTTTTTTCTTATCACAGTGGCCTCTGGTTTGTTCTTTAGGGACAAACTTACGCTTTTTCACTGTAACTGTATTCTGTGTTAAGCTGCTTTGAGACAATGTCTGTTGTTAAAACCACTGAACAAATAAAATTGAATTAAATTAAATTTAAAATAATTTTTGCACATAAAAAAATAGTTTTAGTAGGATTTTTTTAATTGCCCATTATACTTTACCTAAACTAAATATTTGTTACTTGATTATTATAAACTAAATGCACAAAAGTATTTGGACACCTGACTATCACATCTATAATTTCTTTTATAAATATCTTATTTCAGATGTTAGTCTCACTATAATAACCTCCACACTTCTGGTAGACTTCTGGTAGATTGTGTCATGTAACTGAGAATCTGTGTTAATTGAGTTACAATAAGTAAAATCAGCACTAATAAATGATAATAAAATCCGACGCTAATGTTGAGATAAGGAGGTCTGGGGTTCGGTCAGTGTTTCAGTTCATCCCAAAATTGTTCAGTTTAAAGGGGTTGCGTCAGGACTGTGTAGGACATGTGAGTTCTTCTACTCCAGTCGGAACACGGCATGTCTTTATGGAGCTTAGGGGTTTTGTGCACAGGGGCATTGTCATGCTGGAACAGTGTTTGGGTCTCTTAGTTCCAGTTTAGGAATAATGGAATGATTGAATGATTGTGTGTGCTTCAGACATTACCACAACAATTTGGGGGTGGATTGGTAAAGGTGTCCACAAACTTTAGGTCAGATAGTGTGTATTTATTTATATAAACTGCTCATTCGGGTAAAAAAAAATAATTTGCTTTATATAAGGGTTTTTTTTCCAAATAAAGACTATGTTTAGGCTATTTGTGAATGAATGGGATGAATATAAAAAATAAATAAAAATTCGAATATATCGACTGTCATGTGGTCATAACTCTTAATTCCTTTTGCACTACTTTTGTACATAATTACATTTGATGAGCGTTTATAGTCATATATGATGAGTGTTATACCTTCCTTCGTTGATTAGCTCAATAAAAGCCAAGCCAGCGTTCTTCTGTATGGAGTTCTGCCATTCCTGGAAAACAAGAGAACCATAATAATTAGCTGTGACTTAATAGTCTGATATTCCAGAGCTCTAATAGCATAAGAGATTTTAAAAGCATTATTTGATACTTGTTCCCTAACTCAACCTATAAACACAAAAAAAATGCCTTTAAAGGTTTGAAATGTAAAATAATAGAAAATGGGGAAAATTACACATGCGTAGGAGAAAGTTAAAACTGCATTAATTTGAAACCAAGTTCCTGTGAGAGCATGCATCCTTTCGTCCTGTGAGAACAGATCCAAAAACACAAGAGAGGCATAATTGTGGAGTGAAACCGAATCCCCTTTGCCCCCTAAAATATAGCCATTTCCTCTCTCTGAGCACCAAATGACAGACCAATGAGGGCTTCCACCCAGAGCCTCTTTTGGCTCCGCTCGCCTGGGGCGCTGCTGGGACCTGCGGCAAGTTTTATTCACTCTGTCTCTTACACACACACACAAACACATACAGACACAGAACATGGGTCTGGAGCTGATTAAGAGGCCATCTGGGAGCTCACTCTGGGAAAAGTCTGCTACTCCCCTGTTTGCTCACAAAGGTATGAGTGTTGGTTTGGATTTCAAAAAAATGAGGATGGAGGAGAGGAGAGGAGAGGAGAGGAGAGGAGAGGAGGATATGAGATGTAAAGCAATGGTATAGGACAGGGATGAGGAAAGGAAAAGAACAGGAAGGGAAGGAAAGCCTCGAAAGGAAAGAGAAAAGAAGGAAAGGTCGGGAAGGGGAAAGAAGGGAAAAACAAGGGATGAGACAGGAGAGGAGAGAAGAGGAGAAGAAGGGAAGGGACAGAAAATATAATAAAAAAAGAAAAGAAAAAAAATACGAAAGGAAAGGACAGAAGGGAAAAATAAAATAAAAGTTAAGAAAAGTTTAGAAAAGTTAAGAAAAGTTAAGAAAAGTTAAGAAAAGAAAAGAAAAGAAAAGAAAAGAAAAGGACGAGACGGTACAGGACTGGACACGAAAAGGAAGGGAGAGGAAAGAAAAGGAAGTGGAAAGAAAAGAAAAGTAAAGTAAAGTAAAGAAAGGATAGGATAGGATAGGATAGGATAGGACAGGAAAGGAAAGGAAAGGAAAGGACAGGACAGGACAGGACAGGAAAGGAAAGGAAAGGAAAGGAAAGGAAAGGAAAGGAAAGGAAAGGAAAGAAATAAAAGTAAGGTAAAAGAAAACCTAAATAAAATGTTCTCAGGTCTGAGGTTGAGGTAAAGAGAGGGCTGAAAGCAGACGTGCTGAGATGTTCAAAGCAGAAATAAAAACGATGCAGTTCACAGAGTGCAACATTCAAAGACTTCCTTGTATCCTGCAGGTTAACAATTCTCCCAGGACGTCAAGAAAGACAGACGTAGCCGACTATGTGTATGATTGTGTGTGCTTGACAGTGTGTTTGTTTTAAACCATGTACTCTACTTCTGTACAGGATAGATTTTACATCTATATATTTTCTCTTGCGCTTTAGCGGTTATGTATATATCAGACTGTATAAGACTATATTAGATCGTATAACCCTAGATAAGAGTTTATCAGATTGTATAAGACTATATAAAAGTTTACTAGAATGTATAATTCTGTTTATAAAAGTGTATGAGAGCTGTAAGACTATATAAAAGTTTATCAGACTATATATATATCAGACTGTAGGAATATATAAGATTCTATCAGACTGTATAAGACTGTTTATAAAAGTGTGTAAGAGCTATAAGACTACATAAGAGTTTCTCAGACTGTATAAGTCTACATAAGACTTTATCAGACAGACTTAAGACTATATAAGAGTGTATCAGACTGTATAAGACTGTTTATAAACGTGTATGAGAGCTGTAAGACTATATAAAAGTTTATCAGACTGTATAAGACTACATAAGAGTTTATCAGACTGTATAAGTGTACATAAGCCTTTATCAGACAGATTTAAGACTATATAAGAGTGCATCACACTGTATAGAACTGGTTATACAAGTGAATGAGAGCTATAAGACTATATACGAGTTTATCAGACTGTATAAGTTCACATAAGACTTTATCAGATTGTATAAGACTACATAAGACTATATAAGAGTGTATAAGACTGTATGGTTATTGTATCAGATTGTATAAGTTAATGGGTGAATTAATATATATGGTATGTCTATTTGACAGTGAATAAAAGGCTATAAGACTGAACTAAACACTGACTGCACCCCAGACCTCCTCACCTCAACATTAGTGTTTGATCTCATGTAATAGTCCAAGTACTTATAATGGCCATATGATGTTTTTATGACACATGTTGAAAAGCCGTTATGAGATATGCAAAGATTAGGAATCAGGAAGTTAATCACATTTCTAACACCAATATTTATACATGTTAATTATTTTATATACAATGATTCAAATCTGAACTTGAATTTTTTTTTAATCCTAGCTCAGCATGAGACAATGTCTGTACGCATCTGGTCCCCAAATGTTTGGCATGACCCCCTGCCCCTCCCTCCTCCTCCGTTTCCTTGTGTAGCTGTCCTCATCCTGCCTTTGGGCTACTGTTCATTCGGACCCTGTCAAACCCTTCCTTCAGAATCCCAGATCAAAAAGTGCCCACGTGACAAAAATAAATACAGGGAAATAAATTAGATCAGACTGATACTGGAAAGCTGAACCAAAAATCCAATCTGCTGTGCTCTCAGAGACGATGCTCTAAAGCTCATCTTTCATGCAATCTCCCGTCGCATCATCGCTCCCTGTGGGGAGCCGACTGGGATTGCGAAGTGAATTAGCGTGCGTGTGCACCTCCAAAAGGTGGTAATATGACCCGACATGAAAATAAAGAGTGTGATAACAGGCAGGAGCATCCATGTGAGGGTCCACAGCTGAGAGAAATCAAAGGATGAGAGAAGAACTCAGACTTGGCAAGAATGAAATACTCTGGCTTTGGGGGGGAAGGCTGTTCTAGTAGATGAGGATAATGATGGTAATTTGAGGCCAGGAATTACAGCAATGTTTTAAAAGTCTGGGCTGATGCTTGAGATTTAAAGGAATAGGATTGTGGTGGTTTGAAAGACTGGAAGGATGCTGGGGTAGAATAATGCTAGAGTTCAGAAAAAATATCTTTTTAAAAGTTGGGATAAAGGTGGAGTTTGGGATTGGGATGGAAGTAATGTTTAGGAATTTAAAAACACTTTGGAAGACTGGGAAAATACATTCTAATAAACTCTTATTTAGACTTATATAGTCTTATACAGTCTGATGAACTCTTATGTAGACTTATATATTCTAATGCATTTTAATAAACTCTTATGTAGACTTATATAGTCTTATACAGTCTAATAAACTTTTATGTAGACTTATATAGTCTTATAAAGTCTGATAAACTCTTACATAGTTTTATACAGTCTGATAAACTCTTATGTAGACTTATATAGTCTTATACATTCTAATAAACTTATATAGTGTTATACAGGCTGATAAACTCATACAGTCTTATACAGTCTAATAAACTATTATGTAGACTCATAATTAAACTATTATGTAGACTTATAAAGTCTTATACAGTCTGATAAAACTTTATGTAGACTTTTACAGTCTGACAAATTCTTATGTAGACTTATACAGTCTTATAAACACTTATGTATTCTTATAGTCTGATAAACTCTTATGTATTCTTATAGTCTGGTTAACTCATCAGACTGTTTGTGCATTAGACTGTATAAGGCTTTATTAGAGTTTATCAGACTGTATAAGTCCACTTATCTATGTTATCTGTGTTATCTGATGCAACTATTTGTAGTATAATCCTTAAAAAGAATTTGAATTTCATCATCTAAAATATTTTTTATTCCAAACTTCACCTGAAATTTTCAGAAAATCCCAAAAATCCTTAAGTAGGTATGTTTCCATCCAGAGATGCAAATTAAATTTATGAGCAAAACTGGAATGTTGCATAAAACATTTGTGACTAAAGCACCGTTTCCATCCGCCGAGTTGAAGAGAACAAATTCATCACTTTCTAATAACCTGCGGCAAATATCAAAAAGAAAAATGGACGTTGCTGCGGTAGGAGAAGCCACTGTGGGTCTTTTTTCATGTATAATAAATGACTTGCGTCTCAAAACATGTAGACAAAATGCAATAAACGCAGTTGTCATCTTGCTTTGAAAGCGCAGCTGGTCAAGACAGTTCTGGGAGGTAATAATACCGAACCACTTTGAAGGCACTTTATAACGACCAAAAAGAACACTGCAGATGTTGTTCAATGACATCGATCTGCTTGTTAGTCTATTAATACCAAAATCACATGGCTTATTTGATGCGCATGCTGGAATTTATTCGGTAAATGTTTTTCCCCTGTAGTTTATGCTATTTTTTTTTTATCGAATAAACAATTTATCCCACTCAGATGTGCGAAGATGCATATTTTTTTGAATTTATTCGCATTTCGCCGTTTCTATCAATTTTTTTTTTTATGCGCTACATGGTTATGCGATTTGATTCGCTTAGATTCAACATCATTGTCACTGTACAGTACAGAGCCAATAAAATGCTGTTAGCATCTAGCCAGAATTGCAAATATTAATGTATATATAAAAAACAAACATGGCTACTAACAAATGTTTTAGGGGCAAAGCCTGAAGCATTTTTGCCCCCGTTTGCCAATTGGCTTAGCAGCCATACTCTCTTTACCGCTTTCGAGCACAACCTTAATGGAAGCTCGCAAATTCGCAGCGTCTCCATCTGACCTGTCAAGAGCTAAAACAGCCACTCTGCTTTTATCAGCCCTGTGCTGCTGCCAACATCTGGAGGTCCTCTAGTGGTAAATCTCCTTGTCTCCATGGTCCATCCTTTAAGCATGTTTAAGCTGCTACATAGAATCAACCCTCCTGACCTCCGCCACAATTCCTACCACTCTGCAGCACAGAGACACCGGCTGTCTGCAGCCTCTGATGAATCAGCGTGATTAGAAAGCATAAATAACAAAAAAAAGGGGCCAGATGATTATCACTAATTTATTCATAAAAGTGACAGTTTGCAAAGCAGAACAGGGCAAAAGGTCGGCACGGCGAAACCCCTGCTGTCTGGGAGGATTAGAGACGAGACAAGTGAGGCAGAGGTGGAGTTTGTTGGTATCAAGGCAGCGTCTCTGTCTACTGTCGGCTGTCTATGTAGAAATAAACTGAGCTTAAAAAAAGCTTGGACAAGCTGTAGGATATTATAACATGTAGCAAACAGAGTGACGCTTATATATATTAGGCATATATCTATACCATAGCCAATTTACATTCCAGGCATTTTAAAAGACGCCCCATTCAGGGCGACTAACATTCATGTCATCTAAGTAATTGTGAGTTAAATGCCTTGCTGAGGGGCTCAGTAATGGGGCCAGGAATTGAACCCACTATCTTCTGATCAGAATCTTAATTAATGAACTACCGCAGAGCACAGGATCATCCTTAAACCGACACTCCTGAAGCAGAGAGAAGGTTAACCTCCTAGGTAAATTGGTAGCTTAGTGTTTAAGATGTTGGACTGTAGATTGGTAGATTGTGACTTCGATTCCCAGCAACTGCTGGGCCCCTGAGCAAGGCTTTTTACCCTTAACCGCTCTTGATAAAAGTTTCTGATAAATTAGAAGACCTCAGTGTGGGTATATGAGGGACAGAATTTCACTGTGTTCAATGTTTATTTGACAAAAATAAATAATCTTTTTCTCATACAAGAGAACCACTTAATTAGAGAGTTTAGAACAATAATTAATATAATGTATTTCAAGATTAAGTGATTTCTTTAAATGCAAAAGTCTTTATTTGGTACATAAACTTTACAGCACAGTAAAATTTGTTTCTTCACATATCCCAGCTTATAAAGTTGGGGTCGGAGCACAGGGTCAGCTGTGATACAGCATCCTTAGGGCAGGATGGGTTTAGGGTCTTGCTTAAGAACCCAACCATGGACTGATGGTGGCTTAAACCCAGGTCTTACTGATCTTCCAATCAACAACTCGGTGTCCTAACCATTTGAGCCACCACAGCCCCTCAACACTCTGTGTAACTGGCAACATATCATGGTGAGTAAATTTTCAGTCCAATCAAAGTTCTAAACCGAGTCTTAAAGGTTAAAGCGGAACACCTTGGCAATCAGACACAACGTATATAAACCAAGCACAAAGGACTCCAACAGCTCAAACCTCGGACTCGAAAGTCCACCTCAGCTTTTTTTTTAAAAATGTTTTCATTTTTTTAGGCTGCTGTTTCAGCTTTGCTTTGAAAGTGTGTGTATAAATCATGGCCTGTGGAGTTCAAGCTCCAAGCATGCCCTGATGCCTCCAGAAGGACATCATGCCTGATCTCTGGTTTCACCTATCCTGGTACTGATCGATACATCAGGCCTAGCTTTTCACCCTGGGAGCTTCTAATGGCAGGAAGTCCTGGAGCCAGCGTAATGCTATCTCTGCATCGAGGGAGGGAGGGAGGGAGAGAGGGATGGCTGGAGGGAGGGAAGAGAAGGAGTAAAGCTGAGAGATCCTGATGCAGAACTCGGTAATAACTTCAATATACCCAGAGCACCCAGGGTCACTCATCAGCCATAAAAACAAAAGAAATGGCTAAAAAAAAGAGCAGAAGGGAAAGAGGGGGAAAACTTCAAAAGGGCAGGAATGGAGCAGCAGGACGAGCAGCCAAGCGCCACTCCGTCTGGAGGCAGGAACCTTTATCAAGGTTTGCTCTGGATGTGCATAACTGTATGAGCATTAACTAAATCTCCTCGTGAGTGGCGTGTTCAGAGATATGGACAGCGCTGAGGTGCCACTGGCTTCCAAAAAGCCCCATGGAGCTCTACAAGCAGCAGGATCCTCCAAGAGAGACGCTGAGGTAATGGTTTCCTTATGGGCTGGCTGGGCAAGAGTGATGGGCTGACAGAAGGTATGTTAAATATCTCCTCCTCTGACGGCAACACTGGGAGCCTGACCCTTTTGAAAGGAAAGGCTTAACAAGAGACCAGGGAGATCAGTGAGCTGTAATATGTCACTGGGAGTTAACGGACTGCTGGGAAGCTTCTGTAGGATCATATGCCAAGCATACCTGGGGCTTGTAGGGGTCATCTTTTTATGACAAAAAGAGAAAAGTTTAGAAAGAGATATTTATAAATAAAGAGATCTGGGCTTTGGATCTGGACGAAGAATGAAACGTTTGCTTTTGTTAGATAGTAAAAGAGCATGTTTACCTGAGAGCAAAGCAGCATGACCAGCTCCACCACCGAGGTGCTCGACTTCATACACACCAGACCTGATGGAGGACAGAGAAGAAGTAATAAGGGGTCATATTCTATACTTACATAACTGCTATGTGGGGCAAAAAATCTTTAGCAAATTTACTGTCATTCTAAATATCCACTGAATTTTTGTATGATTATTTCATTATATTATCCATGATAGCATGTGCCAGGGTGGTTCATCTCCATATGTCATTTTTTTATTTATTTAGATTTTATTTCTTACACCAAGCCAATTTGTAAAAATTAGTTCATGTTAATCATTATGTTTAAACTGATTACTCTATGTGGCCAAGAGTTTCACTTGTCATCATGGCAAAAAATTTTAGTCTCCAACTTCAACTAGATGATGCAACTGTGAGAAACTATACTAAAACAGCAGTAATATAAAAATAAGATCTGTGATCCAGACTGAATCCTTGTTGAGGTGAAAGGCTTTATTTAATAAACAGCGCAAATTCGAAGACATAGTCGATAGACAGGCAAAGGTCGTTACACTATTAAACACTGATAAACCTAGCAAACAAAACCAAAGGGCAGAGACATAAATAATAAACATGACGTAGCAAAGATCTAAAACAACATTAGAACGACATGAGCCATAACATAACATAACAACTAGCTAACAATACTTCAGAACGGGGTGTCCGTGATGCTAGCATATAAAGCTGAACACCGGAAGTGGCGCTAGTATTACGGCGAGGGCGGTGAGGGCTAAGAGCCTTGCTTAAGAGCCCAGCAGTCCAACCTTTACCCACTAAGCTACTCCTTCCCTAAAACTACTGACAACTTGGCCTGCAACACCTTCTGACCAATCAAAATCAGGTATCACCTAAAAAAGGTGTATTTTCTTGTTCGATCATTCATGCATATCGACAGCTGTTCGATAAACATTTAATTTAATGAATAAACTTGTATTTGTTATGTACGGTGTCAAAAAATGGCATCATTAATGTTTCAGGCAACAAAGCATGTAAACACGACATACTCGTAATTTTCACTTTACAAGCAGGAAGTCGGATCATTCTCATATGCTGCATTTTTATCAGCTATTTTGACACATTTTAGTAAATTAAGCTTAGAGCCATGTAAAGCTTCCTGTAAGATAAAGCGCCATCATGTTCAAAGGTCGTCTTTAGGACAGCGAACAGTTCTCAGAGCATAAGATAACGTCTAAGGAGTGGATCCAGGTCATTTCCGTGTGTCAGCCCGAGATTACTTTAAGAAACATAAATTGTGCCAGATCTTTGCGAAATCCTTGGGTTTGTTACCGATGGCATTGAGAAATTCTGGCAGGGTTTGGCAACCCATCTCTTGAGTTCCTAATTTTTTTCAACTTTCCCTGTTCTACCCAATGTTGAGTTACTGGATCAGGTGTGTTCAGCCAATCAGAAGCTAAAATATTTTAATCCATCAAAATTACTGTTAGAGTTTTTTCAATTAAACTGAAGTGACCAGGCAATTTGTATTAATATAAATAATGAATATTGATTAAAGCAAATCAAGTTACTTTTACTATTAGGTCTGTTGTTGACCAGACTCGACTCTCCTCATGGTCCAATGCCATAATGGCTGCAAGGGCTCAATCACAGCCCCCTTTATTTGAACTAACAGAGCCTGAATTTTGACTGTCGTGACCACTACTAGGTTTACTTTTAATGTTTAGCTTTATAAGCTATGCTATGCTAACACTCATTGCTATGTTCATTTACATCACATTTACAGCATTTAGTAGACATTCTTATCCTGGAGTACCTTATATTTACATTAATACAACTAAGCAATGGGAGTTACGGGCCTTGCTCAGGGGCCCGGCAGTGGCAACTTAGTGGTGCTGGGAATCGAACCCACAATCCTCCAGTTTTAACCACTGAGCCACTTTAACCAGTGAGCTGCCATCTCCCCTGTTTGATTTACGATTACAGGATTATGTCTTTGTTTTATTGTTTCATGACTGCCTACTGTTTTAAATTACTATCCAATAAATATCTGCATTATAGATTTAATTTTTAAATAATTTAATATTTATCGATGGTTTCGATTATACATAACCAATATCCAGTAAAAAAAGCTAAAATATTGGGTAAAAATATCAGTAAAATCGATTATCGGTCGATTCTATATGATTTGGCAATGTCTGTTCTTTAAATCATCCACCATTTTAGTGAAAAATCCTCTTAATACATTTTCTGTGTAACGTTACAGAGGTTACATATCCGAATAATCCGTCTTTCTCGTTTCCGCGGCTGAGACTTCATTCCTGCATGGCGTACATGGCGTGACCTCTAAACGGGTGGCGTGACCCTGTACTCTCACTCCGTCCTCACATAAGTCAGGTGGCTGCTTGACCTCAGGCTCATGCTGCTGGACAAACTAAATGTATTCTATTTAAACACAGCCATGCCAAGCTTGTCCAGTTAATGTCCCAGTGCATGAATGTGTCATTGTCGGGCGGCTGTGGCAGCTCTCCGCCAGGCCGCTGAGAGCTCACAACAAGCACACTGTTCCACCATGGGGCCGCGATCTCAACTCCAAGTGCATACGAGCGGTTCAGGGGGCCAGGCAGAACATAATTGCCCCCTGTGACCACGGGTCTGAATGGAGGAGGGGCAGGGGCTTGACCCCTGATGCCGTGTCGGGTGATGGATGGTGGGTAATTACGGGTAAATGCGGCGCCTTTGCACCGGCAAACAGTATTTCAGCTGTGAGAGAGAGGAAGTGAGGAAGGTGGGGAAGAAAACAGGCATCCCTTCTTCTGGGGTGGAGGATGGATAAATGGATGGATGAATGAAGGAAAGGAGGAATAAAGCTGACACAGTGGAGGGATGGGAGAGCGACTGGGATTAGTCATCCTCTGGAAACTGGTGATTATGTGTCTGTGAGTGGGTTCGAGTTTGTTTGGAAAGCGATGGCATAGTAAGCCATGACTGCAGCCAGGGAAAATTTAAAGCGGAAGAGATGAACGTCAGCCAGTTTCACATCAGAGGTGCTACAATTTAGCATTAATATCAGTGCCTGTAGAGTCTGAAACTAAGGACCAGTTAGATTTTTTATAAAGTAGTTTAATGAAAAATAAACTGAAATTCTTTAACACATTTTTTTTCACTATAAGATAAAAAAATATGTATTGTCATGTAATAATAATAATAACAACCAACAAAGATATTAACAAGAAGTGATAAAAACACAAAAGCTATAAATAAACAGACACACACACAAACACACACAGACACACACAAGTATATAAATAGCTGCAATTTCTTTTAATTGTTTCCTGATAAATATTTATACATATTTATTTAAAATAAACTGAACTGGTTTATTAGATACAGACATGTATTCACAACTTTTTCTTCTGTCTTACACTCCTGTGCGCCTGCACTCTCACCAAACTACTGCAAGCCCGGAGGGGAAAAATGCATTTACCCACACACACACACAAAATAAGTGCTGACACAAAATTACCACGTGTAAATCTAATAAACAGAATAGTCTGTTACATAAGCACTGACCGACGCACGTACAGGTCCTGGAGAATTTGCTTAATTTTAACAAAAATAGATGGAAAATTAACATAAAATGTAAAATCGACTGTGTGGAAACACTTTGCAAAGCTTCCACTGGATTCTAAATTTAAAAATTTAAAGCGAATTACTTGGTCAATGACAGATTTATCACCAAGGATTTGTGCCGGTTCTCCATCGTGGGTAACACAGGGTTTTACACACCGTCACAGGTGCTTGAGCCGAAGTACAGTGTGTCCTTACAGCGTTATTTAAGTGTTCTTTATAATTGTTATAATAATCGGATGTTTCCATGTTTCATTTAGGGCTTCAGTTTATCCTGAACACAACTTTATTAATAAAAGAAAATTTATCAAACCAAATCATCTTTTTTAAAATGGATGATGATGTCATACAGAAATTCCAACTATAAACGAATACCCTAGAAACTCAGATTATAAAGTATTGAAAGATTCCCAAACAAATTAACTATTATTATTATTATTATTATTATTATTATTATTATTGTTGTTATTATTATAATTATTATTATTATGATTATGATTAGTCACTATCGTTTATAATAATTATTAATAATTAAAAATAAATATAATATAATAATAATAATATAATACTTATTATTATTATTATTATTATTATTATTATTAATTATTGTTGTCGTTATTAGTTATTATCATTATAATTATTATTATCATTGTTATTATTATTATTTATATCTGTCCTTCTAAGAACTGTAAAATATGTAGTCATAAAATTTTAAAACTTGTTTAACCAACTTTATTTTTTGTGTAAACATTTGTGTTAAAAAAAGAAAACTTTAAACTTTTTACTGTTCAGTACCGGGGAGTGAAACAAATTGGTGGTACACTGTGGAGTGTTATCGGACCTTAAACAGACAGAACAGTGTAACAGATTATCTGAGACCCAAAACTGAGACACACCGCAACTGAATACAGACTCAATGACCAAAGTGTCTCCCTGGAGACGGGGAGATACAGACAGTCCTGCTTGTCCCGAGAGCAGTGTTCACTAAATACAGTAGAGACAAAGCTGCACTTCGAACATTCAAACTCAATTGTTTAATAAATTCCACAAAATTATCCCCAAATTTAACTGCCTTCTAGCCCCTAAAAAACTACCCCACCTACTAGGGGAACACGGGGAACGCTGCACACTAGCAGCACAATAAATACACACCCATCACTGGATAGTTAGAGCGAGAGAGAGAGGAACAGACAGAGAGAGCAAAAGAGATGCAGATATGACAAGGGGCAAAAGATAGAGAGAAATTAAATCTCAAGACAGAGAGAGTGAGAGAGAGAGAGCGAGAGAGAGATAAAACGAGAGAGAGAGATAAAACGAGAGAGAAAAAAAGAAAAAAGAGACAGAGAGAAAACGAGAGAGAAATTAAATCTTGAGAAAGAGAGAGAGAGAGACAGGGAGAGAGAAAGAGAGAGAGAGAAATTAAATCTCGAGAAGGAGAGAGAGAGACAACATCACAGCTACATCACACACTGGAACACACACACACACAAGCACAAAATAAAATGCAGTGCTATCGGGCCCTAAATCGACAGTTCACTGTAGCGGATTACCTAAAAACAGTGACTGACCCCAAACACAGACACACACTGACACGCTACAGACTCAGCGCTCACACACTGACTATAGAGACCGGACGCTATAAGGCATCATGGCTTCCTATAGATCAGAGAGTGTGTACATACTGCAACACCAACGCCATGGAGACAGAGCTGCACTTCCTCACAGAGTGTACAAAATATACACACCTGCGAGAAAAATACTTTAATAAATTTAAATTAATTCACCCCCAATTCATTAAAATTACCCCACACTCACAAACTGCCCCTCCTACTGGTAGAAAAGAGGGAGAGTTGCGTCTTAGCAGGGCAGTACGTCTCCGCCTGTCACATACTGAGGGGCAGTCAGTAACACACACACACGCACACACAAACGCACACACACAGCCCTGTTTGTCCCATATACCTCTAATTATCTCACCACTGTCTTTTTCTCTGTTGTTTTTATATATTTTCTGTATATTTTTGTCTTTAATTTGTTTATTTGTTTAATTGTGTCTTTGTGCTTTGGCAAAACTGTAACGCAATTATGGTCATGCCAATAAAGCCTTTTTTGACTTTGACTTTGACTTTGAGAGAAATTAAATCTCAAGAAGGAGAGAGCGAGAAATTAAATCTCGAGAAAGAGATGGAGAAATAGAAAGAGAGAGAGAGAGAGAGAGAGAGAAAGAGAAATTAAATCTCGAGACAGAGAAAAGAGTGAAAGAGACAGAGAGAGAGAGAGAGAGAAATGTACTGAGACTCTAGGCATGACTCTGTGAAATGCAGTGTGTAGTGAGGGAGTGTGTGCGGGACGCTGGCTGATAAGGTGAATCCCCTGCGGTTGGTGTGAATGAATGCGATGTTTATTTAAATTCTTGTCAGGTTGAGATCAGAACTGCGCTTACAGTCATTCACACCCGTCAGAGCAATACACACCGTTCCATCCTCTTTACTTTATCCTGACTGTAACTGT
Source organism: Bagarius yarrelli (assembly GCA_005784505.1). Taxonomy (NCBI): domain Eukaryota; kingdom Metazoa; phylum Chordata; class Actinopteri; order Siluriformes; family Sisoridae; genus Bagarius; species Bagarius yarrelli. The sequence continues at coordinate 2,561,958 of VCAZ01000014.1, read as the reverse complement.
CAGCTCACACTCGCACTGTGTAATGCCTATGTGAATTAGTGAGAAAAGTCCCAGTCTCTCTCACACACACACACACACACACACACACTTTCTTCATCTCGCCTCCTTACTCTGATCTGCAGTTGGACAGTTTTCTGTACTTTATTATGGTTCCTGTCTGTTTCTTTTGATCATGAAAGACTTTAAGAAGTTGCAGAATTCAGAATAGTCAAGAGGACCTGATGATCTTTACTCGAATGAGGTCACAGGATATCATTATTATTGAGCGGTTTTTATTAACGTGGCAGTGGAAAGTATTGTTTTGTGTAGTTCCAGAGCATGAAGCTGACGGGAACCACAAAGTGTGACAATTTTCTTTTTTTAAACTTTTTTTAAGCTGCTATAGACACTTCAGATAGCGTGTAAATCGAGGACAGAACAGAGTGTAGTGTGTGGTATGAGTGTGAGGTATGAGTGTGAGTATAAGTTTGTGGTATGAATAAATATGAGCGTGAGTATGAGTTTGTGGTATGAATATGAATATGAGTGTGAGTGTGAGAGTGCGGTTTAAGTATAAATGTAAGTGTAAGTGTGTGATATGAGTATGAGTATGTGGTATGTGTGTGTGGTATAAATAGGAATATGAGTATAAGTGTGAGCGTGCAGTATAAGTATTTAAGTATGAGTGTGTGGTATAAGTGTGAGTATGAGTGTGTGGTATAAGCGTGAGTATGCATGTGTGGTATGAATATGAATATGAGTGTGAGAGTGCGGTATAAGTATATGAGTATGAGTGTGTGGTATGAGTGTGAGTGTGAGTATGTGGCATGAATAGGAATATGAGTATTAGTGTGAGAGTGCGGTATAAGTATATGAGTATGAGTGTGAGTATGAGTGTGTGGTATGAATATGAATATAAGTATGAGTGTGAGAGTATGGTATAAGTATATGAGTATGAGTGTGTAGTATGAGTGTGAGTATGAGTGTGTGGTATGAATATGAAATGAGTGTAAGTGACTGTGAGTATGAGTGGCGGTATAAGGTGTGAGTGTGAGGTGTGAGTATGAGGATGTGTGTGGAGTGTGATTTTGTGGTGTGAATATGACTGTGGGGTGTGTGTTTGTGGTGTGAGTGTGTGGTGTGAGTATGAGGGTGTGTGTGGGGTGTAAGTGTGGGGTAGATGTTTGTGGTGTTAGTGTCTGGTGTGTGTGTTGTAATTGTGAGATGCGAGTGTGTGGTGTAAGATGTCAGTGTGAGGTGTGTGTGTGAGAGGTGTCTGATGTGAGTATGAGGGTGTGTGTGTGTGTATGTGTGAGATGTAATTGCGAGGTGCGAATGTGTGGTGTAAGATGTCAGTGTGAGGTGTGTGGTGTAGGTATGAGGGTATGTGTGGGGTGTGAGTGTGTAATGTAAGTGTGAGGTGCGAGTGTGTAGTGTAAGATGTCAGTGTGAGGTGTGTGTGTGAGGTGTGGGGTATGAATGTGTGGTGTGTGTGTGTGTGGTGTGAGTGTGTGGTTTGGTGCCGTCACTACAGACTGAATACGTTTAGTTGATTTTCTGGTTAGAATAAAATAAGTAATTAAACATAGGAAGAGAAATAAAAGCTTTGAAGTTTATTTATTATAATAAAATAAAAGTCCTCCTCTACCTTCGATTAGAAGCTCTTGGCCATGACTGCCCAGAAGAGTGCGACTCAAAAAGGGGGCAAAGTCCACAAAAATCTCCCGGAGCAGAGGGGCAACCTTCTCCAGAGCTCTCTCCAACTTAGCAGTGATACTGAGAGAGAGAAAGAGAGAGAGAGAGAGAGAGAGAGAGAGAGAGAGAGAGAGAGAGAGACTTGACTTTAAAACATTTTACTTTTTATTTAAGTCATTTTATACCTGATAATAAAACAGACTGACTTATTGAATAAGAATGTATACAAGAATAAAAAATAATAATGATAGAAATATATATTAAAGAATAAAGAATAAAAATAATAATAATTTTTCTCTCTCTCTCTTTCTTTCTTTTTTTCCCTATTTCTTATTTCAGAGGAATGCAATAATTTACAGCATCACCTAAAGATAAATAGATAGACAGACACACAGACAGATAGATAGATAGATAGATAGATAGATAGATAGACAGACAGACAGGCAGACAGACAGACAGACAGGCAGATAGATAGATAGACAGACAGACAGACAGGAAAGATACCCTGTTTCTATGGTAACAGTAAGGCTTTATTATAACCTGTGATTTGCTGCTTTAACTCTCTGACCAATCAGAACTGAGAATTCCACACATCCCTGTGGTATAAAGCAAAATATTAACCTCCTCCTGCAGGGATGTGTGAAATAATCGAATTTATCTAACAATATTTCTATGAGAAAAAGGAGCGAGAGTGTGTGTTTCTGTGTGTGTGTGTGTGTGTGTGTGTGTGTCTCAGCAGAAGTAAGGTTAGACATCAGAGCCTCCTCAGTCAGACACCTTCATCATTGACTTCACACTCGCGCTGAGTGCTGCCGCTTACCGCTGCCATAGCAACTGGGCTGCCAGTCCTACTGCGGGAGAAGAGCAGTGTGTGTTTGTGTGTGTGTGTGTAAAGTGGAAAGACCCCCAGAGAGAAAAGACTCTTATGTATACGGTATACACACACCCAAACACTCACTCACACACAGACATACACACACACACACATACACACACACTCTCTCTCACACTCTCTCTCTCTTAGACTTACACACTTGCACAATGACTCCCTCTGGTGGTAAGAAAGAAAGAAAAAAGAAAGAAAGAAAGAAAGAAAGAAAGAAAGAAAGAAAAAAAAAAGGAAAAAAAAAAAGAAAGAAAGAAAGAAAGAAAGAAAAAAAAGAAAGAAAAAAAAAGAATAAAAGAAAGAAGAAAGAAAGAAAGAAAGAAAGAAAGAAAGAAAGAAAGAAAGAGAGGAAAAAAAGAAAGAAAGAAAGAAAGAAAGAAAGAAAGAAAGAACCCGTGTGATTTGTCACACACCTCATGGCAAAATTAAATTGGGTTATTTCTGGATTTAAGTCCAGGATTCCCCTGTACAGTGTACAGCGCCGTCTTACCTCATGTTCTCCATGGTGTCCTCAGGCATGGGCCCGACCGTCTGCACTGCAGGAAGGTTCTTACTGGTGGCTCCGTTCACAAAGCTGGAAGAAGACGAGCAGGAGGAAACGGACGGATCTGTAGCTCCTGAAAGACACAAGACAACAAAAAAATAGACTTTTCCATCCTCATCCAGAGTGACTTACAGAGGATCTGATGAGGGTAAGAAGAGAGGTGGATGAAGGGATGCACCCATCATTGCCTAGTGCCTACCGTACAAGCCTGTGCGGGCAGTGCTATGATCTGGGGGTTGGTGCAGTTGGTCAGGTGCAGCAACATTAGAATGAGGTCAGCTGACTACCAGAATATACTGAATGATCAGGTTATTTCATCAGTGGACTTTTTCTTCAATGACAGCACGGGATTATTCTAAGATAACAATGCCAGGATTCGTCTGAGTGTTTCAGGAAGTAGAAGACAACATTTTCACACATGGAAATTCATGCAACTCTGGACTGGAGGGTGTGATTGATATATTAGATTATTAGAGTGTGTGTGTGACAGGTAGTGTAGTTGAAATTACTTTAAAAGTCGAAAAAGTTTTGGAACGAAGTCAAAATACTTTGAGAATAAATTTGAATTAATGTCGAAACATATTAGAAAAATGTTGAAATACTCTGAAAAAAACGTAGACATACGAGTCGAAATACTTTGACAACAAATTCCAAATACTCTGAGAACGAAGTCACAATAATAATAAGTTGATGACGAAATTGAAATACCTAAAGAAAAAAGGTGCAATAAATTAAAAATAAATTCTTAACAATTTGGAAAAAATGTTAAAATACTTTGAGAATAAAGTCGAATAATTTGAGAATAAAGTTGAAATAAATTCAAAAATAAAGTTGAAATAATTTTAAAAATAAAGTCTTTTTTTGACAATTTGAGAAAAATGTTAAAATAATTTTAAGCTTAAAGATGAAATCATTTTAAAATAAATTCAAAACAATTTAAAAATAAAGTTAAAATAATTTAAGAATAAAGCCGAAATATTTTAAGAATAAAGTCGAAATAATTTTAAAAATAGAGTCCGAATAATTTTAAGAATAAAGTCGGAATAATCTGAGAATAACGTCGAAATACTTTGAGAATAAAGTCAATTTGATACAAGAATAAATTCACAGTTTCTCAACATTATGAGAAAAATAAGAAAAGTTGAATAAATGTGGACGATTTGTTTAAATGCTACTTTTGTTTAAGGTTTATAGCAATCAGGCAATTATTCTTTTTTTTATAAATACTGAATGATCACTGTTAGAGATAAAACTTAACCCTAACTTAATCCAAGTAGAAAACTTAGTCCTAATGTAAAGTACAACTTTATGTTAGCCAAATTAAGCCTTAAGCCAAATTCTGTTAAAAGCGTCATTAATCTGTTAGTGGGTTTATATGATTGACACTTACGTCTCTTTCCTTTGCGGAGAAAAACAGACACACGGCAGCCAATTAGCATTTGCTGATCTACATACAGCTACAGCTTTATTCTCGTCATTTCGACTTTGAATTCTGACTTTAGAATTGGCATTTAGAAAGTACTGCGAATAATATGTATTGTATTGCTTTGAATTTATTTTCGAAATATTTCAACTTCATTCTCAAAATATTTCAATTTCATTAATCCATCAATAATTTTATTATTATTTTTTGTAGCACTATTAAACACCTTTAGCATGTGGTGTTAGAACTGAGCTTTCGAGCTGTTACAGTTACATTTACTTTCACAGCATTTGGCAGATGCCCTTATCCAGAGCGACTTACATTTATCTCTTATATACAACTAAGCAATTGGGGGTTGAGGGTCTTGCTGGAGATGGAAATCAAACCCACAATCTTCGGGTTGGTAGTCCAACACCTTAACCATGAGCCACAATTTGCTCACGAGTGTAAAATGATGTAACACATCTTTTGCTGTATTTTATTTATTTTATTTTTATTGTCTTGTTTTCTTGGATTGGGTTTATTCTTAGTTGTTTGTCTGAATAAAATGTCTGCCAGTTATAAATATGTAATGTAGTCCAGAGCGCAATATTTACTTAAGAACATAAAGTACTGACAACTAAATTATCTTTCAGAAGTGTCCTCAGGCTGCCGTTAAAGCCATAACGCTGCCCTTAGCATCATATAGGAATATATTTTTGGTTTGAAAAGAGCACAACTACATTAACAGCAGTTATCAACCTTCACCCCATAAGAGCCCTGATCACTGTCTGCATTCTTCTCATTTCTGATCCTGTCAAAGCCTCATCTACACCGCAGCTCCTCCAGCCCCCAACATGTGATAGATACATCACATGGATGGACTGTCACCGACTGAAAGCGTGAGCCGCCTGGAGACAGCTGAGGACGGGAACTCTATTACGCAGCCGTCACTCGGCTTGGCAGAGACAGGCGTCCCTTGTTGACGTTCGCAGACGAAACGTCTCATGGATCCATCCTGAAGCAGACTCCGGTCGAATCCAAAATCGATTCCTTGCACTTTCTCTTGTGCAAGAGGGGAGGGATTCAGCCAGGTGTCAGTAATAGGTTCTGAGGTCAGCGGTTCTTCGCTTTTATCCAATTAGATGTTTGGAAATGAGACTATATGAATGCAAAGATCCTTAAATAATTAGGAAAGTCTAGAAAGACAGTCCTCATTAGAATCCAACTGATGTCATTAGACTCCACTAGATCTCCTTAAAATCCATTAGATCTCATTAGAATCCACTAGATCTCCTTAGAATCCACTAGATCTCCTTAGAATGATTCAATTCAATTTTTCAATTCAATTTTATTTGTATAGCATTTTTTACAGTGGTGATTGTCACCACTTTACACAGTCGAATAAATTAGAAGATGAAAATGAAACAGAAATCAGTTTGTCCCTGATGAGCAAGCCGGGGCCGACGGTGGCAAGGAAAAACTTCCTGATTCAAGATTTCTTACATTTTCACTTACGCCATTTGGCAGACGCTCCTATCGGTTAACCGAATGGGTTAAGGGCCTTCCTCAGAGGCTTGGTGGTGCTGGAAATTGAACCCCGGTCTTCCAAGTAGTAGTCCAACACCTTAACCACTAAACTACCACTTCACATTTTATTTACATTACTGGCATCTGCCAGAGCGACTTATATTTCTCTCTTTTTTTTTTTTTTAAATTAGGACCTAAGGGTTAAGGGGCTTAGCTCTTCACCTTTAAGTCATAGGTGTAATTAGCATAAGGCATTAGATTGCTATTATAGGAGTTCTTCAGCCGGAAACTGTGGATGATGCTTCTGTCTGATTTGCTGTTCTTGCTGTTGGTCAGACATTCGCTGTAGCGTAGTTCTTTGCAGTTTTTTGCGACTTTATGAAAAAAAAGCACAAGCGTAGAGGGGCTACTTTTACGATAAGACTTGATATTTTTATTTTATATAAAGAGATTTTATTGTCCTTTAATTTTACTGCTACTACCCTGCTGAATCGATTTTTAATGTCAATTCACAGAAATGTAGACAGTAAATCATTAAAGTCGTTACATTTTAGCGTTTTTTTTTTTTTTATATTAACACAACAAATCAAGACGAAACTCCACAAATTTGTCACATGAAGCCTGGCGTGTATTTCAGGGGACTTTTTTTATTACAAAGACAGGACTGGCGATCTGTCCAGGGTGTCCCCTCCTGCCTAATGCCCTTTCAGAGAGAGCTCCAGCAGTTCCCTGTGACCTCGAATTAGGGAATAAGCAGGTATAGAAGATGAATGAATAAATTAAAAATCTTGTACTTTATGACCCAGAGGAAAGCCCTGAAGTACGAGGAAAACATGTGAACTCCACACATACAAAATGGTGATAGGAATCAACCCCAGAGGTGAGGATAACCAAATTTATTTATTATGTTTATTGTATTATTATTATTATTATAAATGACCTGAAAATGTAACCACTTTAATGACTTTTGTCTACATTTCTGTCAGAATCGATTCAGCGGACTTCTAGTGGTAAAATTAAAGGACTATTAAAAAAAATGATCTTTATATTATCTCACTATTATAGTGAACAGGGCCCTCTAGAGGACAAAATCAGTTTTTAGTCTAAATCTTATTCAAACCAGATTTTATTACTTAACTTTTTTATACAAAATTGGACAGTAAGTGACTAGTATATATACACGTCATGTACAATGTACACAACGCACACTTTTACACTATGCATACAATGCACAATATGCACACCTACACTTTACTTGCTGTAAATACTTGCACATGCTCCTCTTTGCACAAACTCACACAGCCTGATTTATTAATCTACATACCTACGTATTGATCTGCATTTGCACAGTTCTACTATTTGCACTTCTGGTAGATGCTAAAGAACATTTCGTTGCTATGTACTCGTACCTTGCAATGAAAAAAAAGTTGTATTTATCTTGTATCTATGTATATGGGTCAGCATAGTAAACAGGGTATATTGTGTCTGTGAGGTGAGAAGGTGATTGTTTGTTTACCTGTGGTGTTAATCATGCTTTTAGGTGTAGCAGAAGCCGCAGTGAAGATGTTAGGGGTGCTTCCTGAGCCTACCACGGAAGAACCAGAAGTGACCACAGTGTTAACCGCCATGCTGCCGGCTGCAGCCTTTTTAGCCGGGACTACCACACTCCTAACACAGAGAGAGACAGAGGAAGAGATAGAAAGAGAGAGAGAGAGAGAGAGAGAGAGAGAGAGAGAGAGAGAGAGAGAGAGAGAGATAGATTGGTATCCACAAAAGTCTGTGTATATAAAAAAGTATGATAAGATACAAGTATTAAGTAGCTTTGGGCTTCATTCATTCATTCATTTAGTCATTCATTTATTCATTCTGTTGGTATTTAGTTCTTGTTAAAAAGCCACATACAACTGTAGTATAAGTTATTTCAATGAATAGGGCAAATAAACCGAATTACAGACAGACAGACAGACAGACAGACAGATAGATAGATAGATAGATAGATAGATAGATAGATAGATAGATAGATAGATAGATAGATAGATAGATAGAGACAGACAGACAGACAGAACGAACATAAAAAAGACAGACAGACAGGTAGAACATAAGAAAGTCAGACATAGCTGGATGGATGGATGGATGGATGGATAGATAGATAGATAGATAGATAGATAGATAGATAGATAGATAGATAGATAGATAGATAGATAGATAGATAGATAGATAGATAGATAGATGTTTCTTGTAGTTGGCCACCAGGTTTGCACACGTCTCTGGAGGCATTTTGTCCCACTCCTCTTTGCAGGTAAGTCATTAAGATTTCGAGGCTGACGTTTGGCAACACAGTTATTCTGTGTCTTACTGTTAAAATAAACCAACCATTAAAATTATAGACTGATCATACATAATCAGCAGGGGATCTGATCATTTATTCTCGTTATTATTGGTATTATAAATATTTGCAGCCCAAATTTGTTAAATTATTTAGCTATTTTTTCCATCTGACGTTCTCCTTTTGTCTCCTCCCTCCAGTGTGATGGAAAGTCGCGGATGTTTGTATGAAGTTTATATGTTTGCAGGCTGAGCTCACTGATAGGGATGTCAGGTAATGTTCCCATGATGGTGCCCAGACTCGGAGGATCAGGAGCAGACGTGGAAGAAGAGTAAACATCCTGGACTTATGCATGCATGTGCGTGTGAGAGAGACAGAGTGTGTGTATGTGTGTGCATGTGTGGAAATGCTAAACTGCTTCCCTTTTAAACCTCAGTAAACCACATCACACCAAACAAAACGTCAAAACCAGAAACTCAGCCTGTAACGCCTGCTACATCCAGGCCACTGATTGTGTTTAGAGATCTGCAAGGACAAAGCATGGTGCAAAAGTATTGGCACTGACTAAATGGCGGGCAAATTAAACTACCGTGTTTATTCCTTTTACTGACGCTTGAATGTAAATGTCTTTATTTTGTCACATATACTTTTTTACAGCAGAGTGAAATTCTTTTTTTCCCATATCCCATCTTAGTTAGTTGGGGGTCAGAGCTTAGGATCAGCTATGATACAGCGCCCCTGGAGCAAAAAGGGTGGTCAGCAAAAGGACCCAACAGTGGTCGGCTTGCCGTTGGTGCGGCTTGAACCCAGGTGTTTCTGGTCTTCAGATCAACAGCTGACGGTGGAGGGGCTTCAACCCACGTCTTCCTGGTCTCCAGCTCAGCAACTCAGCACCTTAACCATTTGATACACCTTTAACCTTCATTCCAGTTTATTTTACCATTCATTATTTTACATCCTGTAAGGTATATTTCCGAAAAAAACGTCTAGACTTGATCTTCTGGGGAATGCGGTAGCGCGGTACAGCGGAAAATATTTAAAACCTACTAGAATTTCTGCGTTGACGTTGTGAAGCGCCGCAGACATGGTATCGGTTGTCGTGCACTAGGACACACTACACGAGATGAAGCAAGTTAATATTGTTAAGCAAATAATGCCAAAATCATGCTAAAATGATATAGTCTGACTGGGGCTTTATTAAAAACTGCCGGTTTTCCTGATGAGTGAGGGAAGTCGTGTTCCGAGGCTGAAGGAATCCCCCTTGATAAAATTTGAGGGCACATGGCAGCGAGTGAGAAAGTGAGGGTTTTTTTCAGTTAAACTGTGTTGATTTGACAAGTGTTGATTCAGTTGTTGCATGCAAATGAATTAATTATTTAAAAAATATATTTACTACAGGATTAATAATTAAAATGAATACACTAACAAATAAAGAAAAATATAACGCAAACTTGAGATGTTACAGGGGCACAGCAGAGTTTTACTGAAAATGGTCTCTGTTGGATAACCCTACACAGGATTTTAGTGATTAGAGGGAACACCTTCAGACTTGAGCAGAAATGTAACCTAAAATTGCTTTGTTACTTTGGATAGCAAAAAAAAACATTAGTGTAAATAAACCTTAAATGATTTTTTAAAGGTTTTTAAGTTTTCTATAAATACATTCCCTATAGTAGGTTAGGCAAAAACAGAAATACTAATTTAGCACTACAAATTCTTAAAGTTTTGAGTGTTTACATTTATACAAGCATTATATTAACCACTACTGACATTCGATGCTGAATATGGACACAACAAAAAACGTCCATGGAAAGAATTTAATTTTTGACCTTTTTCTTATTAATAAATTTTAAAATTTTTGTAGCATCTTAAAAGAGATGTTTTATAATTGCTATACAGCTTCCTAAAAAAACTCTTGCATATTTTAGAATATTTCTATTTATAAATGTTTAAGGTGTAATAATGGGGGGGAAGTGGTGGCTATCAACCCGAAGAATGTGGGGTTCCAACCCGAAGATTGTGGGTTCGATTCCCAGCTTCACCAAGCCACCGCCGCTGGGCTTCTGAGCAAGGCCCTTAACCCCTAATTGCTCAGTTGTGTAAAAGAGACAAATGTAAGCCGCTCTGGATAAGGACGTCTGCCAAATGCTGTAAATGTAATACATCTTAAAAATAATTTTTAAATTAAATTAGTTTTATTATCAAACCAATCCTGAGTACATGAGAATCCGGTACAAGATGCACTGCTATTGATACTTCATAACTAATATAAACATATAAAGGCTACACACATTACAATCTTTCATATTTTTAACACAGTGAATGTTTGATATAATGTAGGTTAAAATTAATATTAGGAATAAAAATTTAGGAAATAGGCATCAAGTAAAGGTAAATAGAAATAGCAAAAAAAGCCACATAAAATGAGTAATTTTATATAAAAACTGATATTTTAAAAATTATAAGCTTATTTAATCAACCTTGAAGATGTACTGAACTTTTACATTTCTTTTTAAGGACATGTTAAGTTTAAAGTATTAAACTATACAGAACAAAGACGCAGCTGTAAATACTACACAAAAGACACAACACTGTGTATTTACCTGTTAAGTGTTCCGGTTTAACTTTAATACTTTTAGAAAATAATTACAAACAATATTTAATATTTTAAGGTTTACAGCTGGTAATTGTAAAACTGTACGCAGAAATGTCTTTAAAATTAAGCCGTATTAATATATTTTATTGTTTATTTTAAAACAGTCTGCAAAGTATGCAGATATTTGTATGATATTTTTTTGTTTGTATCAGGAGATAATCTTTAAAAATTAATAATATTATTCATAGACTTAAAAATATTTTTACTGAAATGTATAAATGAGAAAAATGAGAAAAAAAATAAATAAATCTGAGATGATTTTCCGAATTCATGTTTTCTCTACATGAGTGTATGTACATCTCATATAAATATTCTTTTTATATACACTCACTTATGTACATTCCTATTATAACGATATTCTTTATATATATATATATATCTTTTTTTCGGCATCGCTATTATGCACTTCTAGTTAAATGCTAGCTGCATTTTTTTTACTTAACCACAAGAAATGACAATAAAAGTTAATTTAATCACAGAAATTAAAAACAACTCATAATTTGCATAAAAGTCAAAAATATGTTCATACTTCCTTTTCCTCAAATTCTACAAGCCAATAATCTGCTTCTAACGAGTGCCAGGCAAGAGACGGTCAAAAGTTAGCGCTAAATTCTTGACCCAGATTTAACCTAGGACGGGATTACATCCAGATAATGTTTACACAGGTAGGTATGAGGTGTGTGTTGTGTCTTTTGCGTGTCTGTGTGATGCAGCGCAGGTCCAACTAAACTGTCACTGCTTAAGAATGTGTGTGTGAGTGTACAAGCCAAAAATTGTGTTTGTTAACAGAACAGACAGGGTACAGAGAGCGCACACACAAGCAATGTTTAAACACACAAACGTCCGACGCTATGGCCTGTTATTTACACTACTTACACTGATTCGCTTAAAATAATTCAAATTATATAAATAAATCTGAAAACCGTTACGGTACGACTCATTTTAGGCAAACAAACTGGATTTTTTCGAGGGGGTGATGTGTACGGTACAGTTAGTCTTGTCAAACCATCCCCCCGAAAAATATTTATTGCAGTTTTGCGTTCCAAATCTAAAACAAAGATAAAATTCTTTCTCTCCATCTCTGACTGAACCGTCCGACAGCCTTCCTCTTCTCATTCCTCATCATCGCAGATATTTAACATTCGGATATCTGTGTTTTGCAAGCCAGCGACACAAAAGCGATGGCGGTGATTTATTTCCCTAACGCATTCCCTGTTTATTCTACATCCCCGGTTTCCAGCAGGTCCTTGACAGCCGGAGCTGATAATATTGGAGCGGTGTTATAAAATATGTACACGTTTTCATGAATTATCCATTAGCTTAGAGCTCATGAATGATGTATTTGACCCAAGACATATTTTATTAATAGGATTTTCTTAATTGAGTCGCCTTGAATAAAGCAAGGATTAATCTCTGGATGAATATTTATCAACCTTTGAAGTTGACGTTGATGTCTTTTCATTGGTTTGGTAGGAAAATTTAAGAACATGTATCATTTGAAGAATTTAAGGAAGCGACATAATTTAAAAAATATAGCGGGATCAGATATAAATGAGAACCGAAGCGTAATTGTGGCAAATTTGAATAATGCATCAAAAGACGGCGCATTGATTTAATCTCCAATCAGGGACTTCTCCAGAGAATGGCTTTGATTTGGATTTGTCATGCTCGAAGCCCCAGCTGCAACTCCTGCTTCCAGGGTATTAAAGACTAATTGAAAAATGCACCTTCAGGAAAGTTCCAGAAAGACACCAGGGCAGCCCCCGTCAACTCCGACGCATTTGAAAGCTTTTTTTTTTTGAAGTTGTCACTCCAGATCTATTGTGTTTCTGACAGACAATCGAAGAGGCCTGTCGGAGGCTGGCAGCTCATTTCAGTGGCAGGTGGCAAACAATTAGACACAGCAATTTGGGCTGCGACGGATGACATTAACGCGTGCAGGCCTGGAGTAGTACATTGCGGCGACGCACGACAGCCCGTGCGAAAGCATTTCAAAAATAATACACTTTGTGCCGGCGACTCATTTCATCCTGTCAGCCTTCATTAAAGGACTGAGGGCTGAGCGGAACAGGAGGGGAGAGAGTCCAGGGACATGGTGGACCCCTTCCGTTTAATCTGTACTCAACACCCAGGAGACCCTTTCCTTACAACACAACAGCACCTCCTCTCACACACACACACACACACACACATACACATACAATACACAATGCAATACACTCGACACCTTTGAGATTCAGCAGACGCACCTCATCTGCAACCTTCAGCCTGGGTTATAATCAGAATCCGACTAGTGTTACACCAGGTGCTTTTCTCATTTCGAGTGTTCCACGGAAATTTATCGCAATTCCCGAGAGGAAAGCGTGAAATGCCGTGTGAATGATTTGAAGGGATTTCAACAGGATCACGTGATCAAATGCGTGAAAGGCGCACACAAACCTTGGTTCATCTGGATCTCATACTGAACAGCATGGAGGTTCCTGTGTGACTTTAAGCACAAGAAACCTACTGTTTAAATATTTCTGTTATGTCTAACAGCAATGTTACTTTTATTGTCTTTTTCTCATACATGCATCTTGCCTTCTCCTAATTCAATGGTCTATCCTTCTAATTTAACTGTATATAAAGCATAAAGTACAAAATTATTGCCTAATTGACTTGCACCCTGTCAATTTTATACAATTACATCAAATCCAATAAGTTTTCTAATATAAAAATGCTCTGATCAGGTCAAATTTGACCTGTGGACAGCAGGAAGGATATATAAAGATATTTTATATGTGAGGATATTGTGGACAGCAGGAAGGTTAAAAATATCGTTATATAAGACTAAAGAAATAAGCATCTAATATTAACTTGTATTAGACCTAATCGCACAAAACCGACATTAATTCTTACTTTACCATGAATCAGCAATTTTAAAAATGGCAGAACATGTCCATGTTCACCATTGAGTGTCTTAGGCTACATTCACACTGTGGGATTCAACACTCATCTCCGATTTTCTGCTCAGATCCCATTTTTTTGTATAGCTGTTTACGCTGTTGTTTTGTGGTCAGTACGTCTTAAAAGCTAGTGACGTCTTGCGACATGAGCGACAGCAAGTATTAGTGACTAGTTGTGGGTGTGTTGCGAAAAATCAAGTCAAGTCCCCTTTATTTCTAGAGCACTTTTTAACAATAAAGACTGTGTCAAAGCACCTTTCCAGAATCAAATAAAACAATAGTGAAACATTTACTAAAACACTCAGTTCAGTTTAATTAATATCTGTAAATTAAGAGTCTCCAGCTAAGCAAGCCAGAGACGACAGAAACCAAAAATAGAAACCAAAACAGAATGGAGAAAAAAAAAAATTTGGAAGAAACCAGTTTCAGTCGGGGGTCAGTTCTTCTCTGACCAGACAAACCAGTAGGTTATTCCATGCCGCAGTAAAGATTCTGTAGTTTGTCTGGATGGCCGTCTAGAAGACAAGATCATCACTTGGAAACTGCCTCTGGGGCTTATTGTCTTTAAAAGTTGATCTTTTAGCAAATATGGAGCGATTCGATGCAGCAACTACCAGCAAAAGTAAAGTTGAGCAAACATGATTTGTGGCCAAGTGTCCACACTGCCATAAAATACGGTAAAGATATAAACTGTTACATTTTATTAACAATCGCCAAATCTTTCTTAAATGTTTTATTTTAGCGTCAAGAAAACTTATTTCTTGTGAAAAGGAATGATCGTTGCATCGCTTGCTGATTATTACCCTGGCAACCGGTCATAAAAACCCTTTCTGACCATTTCGTAGTACGTGTATGTGGGAACGTGAAACTGTACACAAATCCAACAGTAGATTTACTGAGTGTTATCGTTTAACAGCTTGGGACATGAACATCTGATGAAGAACAGCAGCATTTACTTGTCGAAAATGTTTTACTAATCTTTAATACGATGCAAAAGATTAAAGAACAAACACGATCGTGATTTGCGTCAGAAAGCCAGCACTCAGAGTGTGTATGGGTTCAACAGCAGGGTCTATACATTACACCAGGATTAGCAGGGGATGAATGTTTTCCCTCTTGAAATGGTGACAGATCCCTCCGAGATCTTATCAGAGCTCGGAATGTAAACACGCGGCCAAAACGTTCAACTAGGATCCAAAGACTCTTTCAAACATTGAAATTTTTAGCGTTGCGCAGTACACGGGGACTGACGTGACTTACGGCTTGCTTACAAACTAAAACTCGTTATGATGTTCGCTGCTGGAAAAGAATAATCCCGGTATTTATCACTCGGCTGACTGATATGTATTGCCATGTGTTGTTAGGTCAGGAAGTTATCACGCAATGACCATGAGAATGAGAGAGAGAGAAAGAGAGAGAGAGAGAGAGAGAGAGAGAGAGAGAGAGAGAGAGAGAGAGAGAGAGCATCCGAAATCGCATACTTCCTACTATATAGTATGTGGAAATGAGTAGGCAAGGCAAGTAGTATGTCTGAATACATAGCATGGATAAACAGTACATTTTCAAGTTCCCAGATGACATTTTACTTCCAACCGGATGTTAAAATACACATACTGTATAACTGACACGACACGATGTATATGAAATGGTGGAAATATAAATGTATTTTATTTTTTCATATATATTTTACAGCACAGTGAAATTTGTTCCTTCGCATATCCTATTTTAGTAAGTTGGGGGGTCAGAGCGCAGGGTCAGCCATGATTCAGCGCCCCTGGAGCAGGAAAAGTTAAAGATCTTGCTCAAAGACCCAACAGTGGCTGACTGGCAGTGGTGGGGCTTAAACCCAGATCTTCCAATCAACAACTTGGTGCCTTGACCATTTGAGCCACCGCTGCCTTTTTCAAGTACTTTGAGAAAAACTTGGTAAACACATGATTAAGGTGGTAACTGAACCTTCGACCTAAATGTTCAAACAGATAAAGAGTGTGTTATCGTCCAGAATTCTTAAGCAGGGCTGTGTAACCCATGTTCATTAAGTTACTTTGTTCCACTTGTTGTCCGGCACCACCTGCCCAACCCACTGCTGATTAACTGGTTCAGGTGTGTTCAGTCAGTCAGAGGGTAGAAGATACCAAATTACCAGGTCTTCCAGAACTAAAGCAAAGGTAGATAAATAACTTAAGGAACATGGATGGCCTATCCCTGATCTTAAGTCAATGTGCCTTTATTAAACTGTTTGATGATCCTGGTCTATCCTGATGGGTGGCCTTTTCCAGGATGACTCCACCCCATTTGCATAACATGGAGGTTTACTGAATGGATTGATGAGGATGAAAATGATGTCAGTGGTATACCATGGTTCTCACACTCATCATGTCTCAACTTAAGTTCTGTACCTGTCAAACGAGTGGAACTGCATGGGCATCATGGCCTGCGTCTCTCTCTTTAACACCTGGTTCTCAGGATACGCTGCCAGTTCAGGCCCGTTCTCATTGGCGTCCAGAGGAGCCGCTACCAGACTCTTGAGGATCTCCTTGACGTTGATGCCCTTGTTTGATTGGCTGATGCTGGAGATGGAAGAGGCTGGCTTCAGGAGATCGGATTCAGACAGGCTTTCCTGGGCTTTAGCATCTGGTGAGAGGGTACAGAGGATCCCGCGCAGGCCGTCCGGGCCCCTGGAGCCCGGTTCCAGTTCAGCTCCGTTAAACATGCAGGAAGCAGACTCGTCCACGAGACCAGATTCAGAATGAGGCAGAGATACAGCAGTATGTTGCCCAGACGCCAAAGTGGAATCTTTATTGCTGTCTGTAAATGTCAGCGGGTTTTCTAATAAATTCAAAAAAGCACACAGAGGACAATTGTAAAATAATCTGGGAAAGTGTTAGAGGAAGAATGTCCACCTTCACATGTACAGTATGCGCTGTAAAACATTTGGAAAAAAATCTGATATTGTGACTTTAATAGCAACTCAGAGAGACATTGGAAAGATTTTGTTAGTTGGAAAATCCTCCAACCATCCATTTGTGACGGCTTGGTTGGAAGATGTGATGTTGTTTTTTAAAATTTATACAATGGGGATGCGTGGACATGTTTTACAAAAAACAGGAGCCCATTCTGACATATTTTAAAATTCTGATAGAACTTAGCCCGTTGTTCATTTTATTTATTTTCTGTACCTCTCTCTTTATCCCTTTATCCCCCTTTCTGATGCTGTATTTTGTGTTTTGACTTTATTGTAGTTTCTCTTGAAGAATGGCTAAATTATTTTATTTTATGTACAGTACCTATCGATACTATAGAATATAATAAAATGTATATTATTTATATTAAAAATAATTATTACATAATTATAATAAAATGATCATTTATGTACTGACATTTATGGGTTCAGACATTAGAAATGTGTAACTGTGGTATTTTGTCAAAAAGAAGGAAATTGAAAAAAAGAAATTTTAACGTTCACTTTTTTATTGTACGCTGCTGCTTATCCATCAGTCAAAATCCAATAAAAAAAAATCTGATATCAGCTATTATTATGGGACGGATTAGTCGCCTTCCTTCACTAATGTCAAAACTAGAAAAGAGCAAAACTAATTTTTTTTAAATGATACCACTATTTAAACAACAATAACATTTATGAATACATTTATAATTTATAACAATACATTAACATTATTTTATTACACTTTTAAACTTATTTTTAAACCATCAATAATAAAAAAAATAACGATAATAAACAAAAAATGTTTTATAATGTTTTATAAAAAAAAAATGATTTATAAACAAGCTAAATTAAAGAAATATTAAATAAAAATCTGTACCTGAAGATCAGAGTACAATTATTATTTAACTGCTGTATCTAAAAATGCTGTATTTTTATATATTCAGAAATAATGTTCAATAATACTAATATTATTTTATTTTATAGTATTAATATTTTATTTAAATAGTATTTTATTATATTTATTAGGTTACTGTCTCACTGTTACAATGTTAAAGTTCACGATTTGTCAATAATACATTTCTGTACAAGTTTTCCACTCGATTGTGTCATGTGACTGTGGTAATTTGCTGGGGTAAATACTGTAAGGTTTTCCAACTCTGCTAGAGTAAATTACAATGACGTGGTAATGTGGCTATTTGCTGGGGTAAATACTGTAGGGTTTTTCAACCTTACTAGGGTAAATTACAACGATGTGGTAATGGCGTAAATGTCAATGTAAAATAAATAAATTATTACATTAATTACTATAGTAATTTTTCAACATTGATATTATTCTCTATGTGATAAACTTCACAGCACAGAAATCTCTAATAGGAAAAAACCCAAAAATTTTAAGAAACTATTTATTTTGGTTGCTTATTTTTGTTAAAAATCTCAGCTGCGTTGTTTAACTTTTGCCGAATCAATGATCCGATATTTCAGTCTGTTAGAAATGGGAATCTGGCGCCGGCACTGGGGTGTCGGGGGTTAAGGTGCCAGCACCAACATGCATGTTCGACTCCGGCCCTTTCCGGTCCCGCCCCTCTTTCTCTCTCTCTCTGTCTCTCTCTCTCTTTGTCTCTCTCCATCTCCCCTATTTCATCTCTGTCCTATCAGTTTAATAAATCCAAAATGCCCCAAAAATATAACTTATAGTAAAATAATAATAGTAAAAACAAAAAATAGGAATCTGTCCTTATCCACTGGGACACACTGTTCCCATTCACAAACCCGTTTCATTACATTACAACATTTAGCAGACGCTCTTATCCAGTGCGACTTACATTTAGCTTTTTTACACAACTGAGCAATTGGGGGTTAAGGACCCAGCAGTGGTGGTGCTGGGAATCGAACCCACAATCTTCTGGTTTGCAGTTCTACACCTTAACCACTGGGCTACCAATTTCCCAGAAAGTGTCTGGACTCTTTTAAAAACATATATAAGTCAATTAGTTACTACAATTAGTTTAAAATACATTACAAATAGTCAAGGGTGTTACTGAAACAAACTATAAACTTTAGTAAATACTATAATACGATCCAGTTTGTTATTCTACTAATTTGTAAAGTATTCTTTAGTATTATGTACAGTATCAGTACACTTGGATTAATACTATAATACACTGCAGTAAGATGTATTGAAAACTTTTATATACTAAACTATACTATAGTTTACCGTACTACAACTCACTGTAGTCAATCCTATTGTATACTATGGTGTTTTGGTTTATGTAGTGACGTATGAGACGAGGTGCCGCCGAAGCCTGTATGATCCCATTCTCCTCTGCTGGATTACCTGCCTAATGGTCACTGACAGTCAGCGCTGGAAATAGAACCACCATCTTCCGAGTCCTTATATGCAGACTGGGTCCATTTTCCCCTTCCTATAAAGCTATGACACACTTCCCCTTTCTCTCACTTTTTCTTTCTCTGGCTTATTTCTTTTTCCTTCATTCCCTCCTCTATATCACATTCTTTTAAGGTTATTTTATCCCCATTCTCTTAAACTGAAAAAAAAAACCTTAAAATAAACCTAAAAGACAAATTTCTTGAAGTTGAGTCTGACTGACACACTCGTTCAATTAAATTAAAGAGACGTGAATTTAGAAGAGGAATGACGGAGGGTGCCTGGTTAACTATTGAGCTTGGCTTTAGATGATGAACAGCAAAGTGACTTCTGCTTCTCCAAAACCAGGTTAGTGTAAAATATAAAATTAATTTTAACTCTAAATAAAAACAATATCTTTCTTAGCCAGCAGAGGTCACTGTTTCCTAAATTGTAGTCTACTTTCCTTATGTCCTACTGACATTTTCTGGTTCACAATATCTGTATGGACAAAAACAGACACGTGCAGAGTGGGCGGGGTTTTGGGAGCAGTTTGGGGACTGGAGCACCTGCCTTTTTTTAAAAAGTAATTTTTTAATTGTTTTATCAACAAATATAGTATTAAATGCATATAAATTCTGATTAATATGAGTAGGTGTACAAAACAATAACAAATATAACGCAAAATGGAATTTCTGGATAGATAGTAATACACGTTTTGTTCGTCCCTGGACAAAAGTATTGAACCACTTAACCTTCCCATCCATATGGATTTTTGAACATTCTATTCCAGACGTAGTCTCCCTCTTCCTCCTATAATAACCTCCACACTACTGACTGTGGGGATTTTTGTTCAACTCTTTCCACTAGATTGGGATTGCACATAAATCATGTCTTTATGAAGATCAGGGGTGTTTGGGTCTCTTAGTTTCAGTGAAGGAATAATTTAATGCTACAACATACAAAATCTAATTTCTTTTTATCATGATTTTGGATTATCCTTGTAGAAAACCTTTACTCATGGACCATATCTCTTATCTCAATATCTGGATAGCTTTAGAAAAAGTTTTAAAATTCTGCATAGATGCTGTAAATAAATAGCACAGTGTCTCATATATCCATGACAACTGTTTAAAATGACTGTAAAGCAGATTAATGATAATAATAAAAATATTAATAACAATAAGATGACCATAAATATGATGATGATGATGATGATGATGATGCTAATCAGCACCTGTGCTTGTTGGAGAGTTGATTTCCTGCCGAACACTCCTCCCTAATTGGCTGACGATTCTGGTCGTCTCTTGCTGTGGCTCCAAGATGTCTCGATATTTGGACACCATCAAGACAGAGATAAAGTAGACCACAGCCAGGGCCAGGAACTGTGCCTGCTTCCCATCATCCTACAAAACACATCACATGACATCATGCAAGAAGCCTTTATATGTCATAAATTGAACTTTAAGGTCAGATTACAGGGTCAGCCATAATACAGCCCCCCTGGAGCAGTTAGGGTTAAGGGACTGATCTGCCGATGAACAATCCAGAGAATAAACCATCTGAGCTCAAATACTGTTAATCTGAAGGAATTAAGTGTAAATCATACATATAAGCTGTGATGTGTAAGTAGGGGAGTGAATATTTCATCTGGCAATTCTGTAAAATAATAATTTCAATCTTTTAGATTTTACTATTTTTTAATAATAAATCTTTGATTAAACTTTGTCTAAGATCCTTAATAACTTTTTATTTTAAATATTGAATTAATAATATAAAATCCTAACATAAACTAAGATTCCTGTGAAAGTCTTGTCACCTTCTGTCATTTAAATACATTTTTTTATAGACACTTTAAATTACTTTCATTCGCCCTTTAGAGTAAATATCTTTTCACTATAGGCAGTTGAAGGAAATTGGAAGCTGAGTGTACAAAGAATGACAAAAAAAAGGTACAGTTTAGTTTTCCAGACCTTCCTCGTTTGTTTATAAGCTCTTTAACCTCAACAAAAGAGCTTGATAGAGATTTTGTGTCTGTGATGTCACCTTTCACTGTGGTGGGTAATATATAACATAAGTTGTGGTGAATTTGTAATACTGTTTTCTGTTTTTACCCTAATTTTTATGAGCAATAAATTTACAAAAACAGCTGAATATATATATGAATATATATATATATATATATATATATATATATATATATATATATATATATATATATATATATATATTTATAATGATTTATATCATTAATATCATATTGTAAATGTATTAAAATATGTTGTTAAATAAAATATGTATGGTAAAACACTGGTTTTACTGTAAAAGCCGTTTCAGATTCATGGCCATAAAATTAATTTTTAATCAATTAATTAGTATTAGTACTGATTAATATTAAAGAAAAAATAAGTTTGTATATAAGTAGAATTAGTATGTATATATTTAAGTATATAGGCAGAAAGAGTTTTTATCTTTTCTATCTCTCAGTTATCCGAATTCTAACTAATTTTTAATGTTAATAGATTTTTAATAGTAACTAGAATTATGTTTAGGATTGTTCTTATTTTTTAACCGTGTACATTACACATTTTCTTTATTAACAAACGGGGGGGGGGGGGGGGGGGGGGGGGGGGGGGGGCTTTTAAAACTGCTCGCACTGTATCATACACAAGTTTTGGCTGGCATGAATGTAGTAAATTAATGTGTGGCTCAAGTTAAATATTTAAAAGGTAAAACTTTCACTTGATTCTATAAAGATACATACAGTTAAATCTTAAATCCAATTACACAGAAATAAAGACAGTAAAAGAAGTGTTTTGTGTTTCTGCTTGATCACGTACGACATCTCGGAAGACGACGGCACGCAAACGGTTGATGTCCACGTCCTGCAGGAGGCGATCTGGGTCCTTAATGGGAGAAATGTTGCTGGTGAAATTCTCCATGGAAGTCTAACACAGAAAAGAATAAGGTACATAATTCAACACACCGTGGAAAAGAATAGAGTAGAATAGAGATAGATATAGAATAGAATAGAATAGAATCGAAATAGAATAGAAATAGATAGTTAATTAGATTAGAATAGTATTAGAATTAGAATAGAATAGAATAGAATAGAATAGAATAGAATAGAATAGAATAGAATAGAATAGAATAGAATAGGTAAGATTAGAATAGAATAGATTAGATTAGAATAGATTAGATTAGAATAGAGATGAGTAGATAGCAATAGGTAAGATTAGATTTAGATTAGATTAGATTAGAATAGAATAGAATAGAATAGAATAGGTAAGATTAGAATAGAATAGGTAAAATTAGATTAGATTAGATTAGATTAGATTAGAATAGAATAGGTAAAATTAGATTAAAATAGAATAGAATAGAATAGAGATGGGTAGAATAGGTAAGATTAGATTAGATTAGAATAGATTAGATTAGAATAGAATAGAATAGAATAGAATAGAATAGAATAGAATAGAGATGAGTAGAATAGGTAACGATTAGATTAGATTAGATTAGATAGATAGAATAGAATAGAGTAAAATATAGAATAATAGAATAGAATAGAATAGAATAGAATAGAATAGAGTCGAAAAATAGAATAGAATAGAATAGAATAGAATAGAATAGAATGAGTAAAATAGGTAGATTAGAATAGAAATTAGAATAGAATAGAATAGAGATAGATTAGTAGAATAGAATAGAATAGAGAGAGTAAATAGGTATAGATTAGATTAGATAGAATAGAATAGAATAGAATAGAATAGAATAGATGATAGAGATAGAGATTAGATTAGACTAGAAATAGAGAGAATAGAATAGGTAAGAATTAGATTAGATAGATTAGAGATTAGAATAGAATAGAATAGAATAGAATAGAATAGATAGAATAGAGATAGGATAGAGTAGATTAGATAGATTAGATTAGATTAGAATAGAATAGAATAGAATAGAATAGAATAGAGATTAGAATAGATAGTAGTAAAGATTAGAAGAATTAGATTAGATTAGAATAGAATTAGATTAAGAAGAGAATAGCATAGATAGCTTAGTAGATAGATAGGTAAGATGATAGATTAGATTAGATTAGATAGAATAGATTAGAATAGAATAGAATAGAATAGAATAGAATAGAATTAGAATAGATAGAAAGTAAAAGATTAATTAGATAGATTAGATTAGATTTATAGTAAAATAGGTAGAAAGATTAGATAAAATTAGAATTAGAATAGAATAGAAGAGTATTAGATTAATAGAATAGATGAGTAGAATAGGTAAGTAAGATTAGATAGAATAGATAGATTAGAAGATAGAATAATAGATAATAGAATAGAATAGAATAGTAATAGAATAGAGAATAGAATAGAAGATGAGTATAGAATAGAGATTAGATTAGAATAGATAATAGATAGAATAGATAGAATATAGAATAGAATAGAATAGAATAGAGATTAGAATAGAATAGAATAGAATAGAATAGAATAGATAGAATAGAATAGAATAGAATAGAATAGAGAGTAAATAGAATAGAATAGAGAATAGAATAGATTAGATAGATAGAATAGAATAGATTAATTAGAATTGAAATAGTAGATTAGAGAATAGAATCAGATGAATAGAATAGAATAGATAGAATAGATTAGATTAGATTAATAGAATAGATTAGAATAGAAATAGAATAGAATAGAGATGAGTAGATAGAATAGATTAGTAGATAGATAGATAGAATAGAATAGAAATTAGAGAATAGAATAGAATAGAATAGAATAGAGATAGATACGCTAAGAATAGAGGAATAGAGATTAGAATAGATAGAAATAAATAGAGATGATAGAATAGTAGATTAGATTAGATTAGATAGAATAGATAGAATAGAATAGAATAGAATGAATAGAATAGAATAGAATAGAATAGAATAGAATAGAATAGAATAGAATTAGATAGAATAGATTAGAATTAGAATAGAATAGAATAGAGAATAGAGAATAGAATAGAATAGTATAGAATAGAGATAGAATAGAGATTAGAAAGAATAGATTAGAATAGAATAGATTAGAATAGGTTAGATTAGATTAGATAGAATAGATTAATAGAATAGAATAGAATAGAATAGAATAGAATAGAATAGAATTAGAAGAGATAGATTAGAATAGGGATAGAGATTAGATTAGAATAGAATAGAATAGATTAGATTAGATAGGAATAGAATAGAATAGAATAATAGAATAGAATGAGTTTTGTGTTGTTTTATAGAATAGGTAAAATTAGATTAGATTAGATTAGATTAGATTAGAATAGGTAAAATTAGATTAAAATGAATAGAATAGAATAGAGATGGGTGTAGAATAGAATAGGTAGATTAGATTAGATTAGAATAGATTAGATAGAATAGGATAGAATAGAATAGAATAGAAAAGAATAGAATAGAGATGAGTAGAATAGGTAAGATTAGATAGATTAGATTAGATAGAATAGAATAGAAGTAAATAGAATAGAAAGAATAGAATAAGTAAAATATAGAATAGAATAGAATAGAATAGAATAGAGAATAGAATAGATAGAATAGAATAGAATATGAATAGAATAGAATAGAATTAGAATAGAATAGAGATTAGAATTAGAATGAGAAGAAGAAGGTAGAATTAGGTAAATTAGATTAGATAGATAGAATAGATAGAATAGAATAGAATAGAATAGAATAGAATAGAATAGATGATAGAATAGAATAAGAGTAGATTAGAATAGCTAGTTAGAGTAGATAGAATAGAATAGAGCTAGTAGAATAGGAGATAGGTAAATAGACTAGATTAGAAGAATAGATTAAATAGAAATAGAATTAGAATAGATTCGAATAGAATAGATAGAGATTAATAGAATAGAATAGAATAGAATAGAATAGAGAATAGAGAGTAGATTAGATTGATTAGATTAGAATTAGAAAATAGAATAGAATAGAATTAGATTAGAATAGAATAGATTAGATCGATAGATAGAATAGATTAGTTAAATAGAATAGGAATAGAGATGACTAGAATAGTAAGATGGTTAGATGAGATTAGATTAGAATAATAGAATAGATTAGAATAGAATAGAATAGAATAGAATAGAATAGAATAGAATAGAATAGGATGAGTAGATAGAAGATTAGATTAGATTAGATTAGAATAGATAGAATAGAAGATTAGTAGAAGAATAGAATAGATAGAATAGAATAGAATAGAATAGAATAGAATAGATATAGATAGAATAGCTAGATTAGATTAGAATAGAATCGATTAGATAGAATAGAATAGATTAGAATAGAATAGAGAATAGATAGAATGATAGAATGTAGAAGTAGATTAGATTAGAATAGAATAGAATAGAATTAGAAGGAATAGAATAGATTGTAGATAGAATAGATAGAATAGATTTAGAATAGAATAGAATAGAATAGAATAGAATAGATAGAATAATAGAATAGAATAGAATAGAATAGAATAGAATAGATTAGATTAGAATAGATAGAATAGAATGAATAGAATAGAATAGAATTAGATTAGAATAGAATAGAATAGAATAGAATAGAATAGAATAGAATAGAATAGAATAGAATAGAATAGAATAGAATAGAGATTAGAATAGATTAGAATAGAATAGAATAGATAGAATAGATGGTTTTAAAAATCCAGTTTTACAGAGAGCCATGGTTTTCAAAGATAGAGGGAGAAGGAGAGAGAGAAGCAAAAGTAGAATAAAAAAGGTGGAAGAACGGGCACGTCAAAGATAGAGGGAGAAGGAGAGAGGAAGCAAAAGGAGAATAAAAAGGTGGGAAGAAAGGAAGGAGAGAGAGAGAGAGGAGGAGAGAGAGAGAGGAGAGAGAGAGGAGAGGGAGGGGAGAGATGGGAGAGAGAGGGGAGAGGAGGAGGGGAGGAGAGAGAGAGAGAGAGGACACCTTGCTGGAGATCTGTATGCTCTCCTGATTTTTAACATTGGACATACAGGATTTCATTCCCCTGTAACTGTGACGCTGTCTGCACTCCAAACAACTCCTCACAGCCACACAACACACTGAGAGAGAGAGAGAGAGAGAGAGAGAGGAGAGAGAGAGAGAGAGGGAGACAGAGAGAGGGAAAGAGAGGGAGACAGAGAGAGGGAAAGAGAGGGAGACAGAGAGAGGGAAAGAGAGGGAGACAGAGAGAGTTTGATGCACTACATTGTAAATGTAGTTTAAAAAAAACAGTTGAGTTTATACAACAACAGTAAGGACACACTAGCGGGAGTGTAAAGAGACTTGAGTGTGTAAAAAAGTGTGTGTCCACTATAATCTGTCTATCTAACACACACACACACACACACACACACACACTGTCTGACCCAGTCTAAGACACTGGCGCATCAGTCCTCCAGAGGACATGTTCTTCTCAGCCTCAATCTCGCTAAAGTTGAGCGAACTGCCAAACACCAACACGTCCACCATGGACATGAGACGTGTCAGGAAGGTCACAGCTGTCTCTGACGACATCCCCTGTGTGACCTCGATTCCCTCCATCTCCGCCTGGTAACCACACACACACACACACACACACACACACACACCACAGGTAAAGCAGAACCCCATTTTTAATAAAGTTTTCAGATACAGTTGTAATCCTAAAGTTTTGTATGATAGTTTGAACAGGAATGGAATGATGATGAAATCAGGAAATAATAAGCGAGTTTTCTGACGGTACGTATGAAAAGTGTGTCGAGGTTCCGAACGTCTGCAACAGGATGAGAAAAAATAATCCACTGGAAAAGAAATCAGTTTTTATTAAAGCAGAAACATTTATACTGCCCACAAAACTGGAAATTTAGGATTCCCTAAAAAGTTTGTGTGTGTGTGTGTGTGTGTGTGTGTGTGTGTGTGTGTCGGGTTTTTCTTCGATTTGCCTGGAAACAAAGCTGATGTGACACTCTAGTCTTTCTACGAAAGAAGAAATAAACACTAAGAACAAAAAGTTCACATTGTACATTCAAATTATTCAACATCTGAACACACACTGTAAATACACACTGAACACACATACTGAACACACACACTGTAAATACACACTGAACACACACACTGAACACACACACTGTAAATACACACTGAACACACACACTGAACACACACACTGTAAATACACACTGAACACACACACTGTAAATACACACTGAACACACACACTGTAAATCAAACATGTAAACATACACACTGAACACACAACACTGAACACACACACTGTAAATACACACTGAACACACACACTTTAAATACACACTAAACACACACGCTGTAAATATGCACTGAACACACACACTGAACACACACACTGTGAATACACACATTGTAAATACACACTGAACACACACACTGTGAATACACACATTGTGAATACACACTGAACACACACACTGTGAATACACACTGAACACACATACTGTGAATACATACTGAACACACACACTCTAAGCACACTTTCCGAACACACACACACTCTCAACACCCACACACTCTCAACAACCACACACTCAACACCCACACACTCAACACCCATACTCTGAGCACACTTTCCAAAAACACACACTCTGAACACACACACAGGTGATTCTGCCCTGGACAAATGACCCCCACAGAAAATTATTGCATCTTTAATATGTACTTTATTATTTACTTTAGATATTTTGCCTGAAAAGATTCAGACACACTAAATGAATGGAATTGTTTGTCTTTGTTAGTAAAATCAAACGTTAAAAACACATCAGTTTCTGTTGCCAGACGCAAAAAAAAAAAAAAGTATAAATGTTGCCGGATATAAAAAAAATAAAGTTAAAATGGATGAATTGGATGCTGAACGACTGGTCCTGATGATAGAGTGTGGATTCATGCTACACAGTATATACTGTACATGTGATACTAACCTTAACATTCTGTGTGTTCCAGAAGCGTAAAAACAAACACACAATTACCAAAATGACACATAAACCATCTAAAATCAATATTATTAAACTGACTCATTAACCCTTTATTAAAAAAACAGAGCCGAGATAAACTAAGCACTAAAACAGGAAGTGGAAGTAGTGGTAAAGGGCTGTAATGCTGCCTGAAGTGCACAAGATGGCGCCAAAGGGTACTTACAGAGGGTGAGGTGGCTGCTGAGAGCAGAGGAAGGATCCCACCACAGGCGATGATGATGTTGTCCACCATCTGTGAGATGAGGTGTATAGTGTTGTGCACAAATATGATGTTTTCATTGCTGTTTACAAAGTCCATGACTGACTTGGTTGAATGACTGGATTGGAGAGAGAGAGAGAGAGAGAGAGAGAGAGAGAGAGAGAGAGAGGAGAGATTAAAGATACTTTTTAATGTGTTTTTTCTCTTTTTTTCCTAAATATTGTGTTTATGTCCATTTAAGATAGAGAGAGAGAGAAAGCGAGCGGATAGGCGAGAGAGAGAGAGAGAGAGAGAGAAAGAGAGGGATAAACAGACAGAGAAAGAGTGACAGAGAGTGAGAGAGACAGAAATAGAGAGAGATAAAGAGAAAGAGAGAGTAAAAGAAAGAAAGAAAGAAAGAAAGAGAAACAGCGAGATACAGAACAAGAGAGAAAAGAGAGGAGAGGAAAGGAAAAAAGAGAGACGGAGGGAGAAAAAAGAGAGAGAGCGAGAGAGATAAACAAACAAACAACAAGAGAGAGAGAGAGAGAGAGATAGAGAGAAAGAGAGAGAGAGACCTTATTGAATTCTTTTGTTAATATTTAAATCTACCAATTCCTGAATCCACATGCAGTAAAATTTATTTTATTTGAAAGAACTAAGCATAAAGTCTTACATAAAATTCCTCTAATAATCATTTGATGGTTCCAGTGAGTTTACAATAAAATGTTATGTTGTAAGCAAAAGGAACCCATGAAAAAACTGTTTCAAAGGAATTTCAAGACAGGCCAACAGCACAATCCTGCAAAGTCGGTATAAACTGGATGAAGCACAATGTGCAAATAACTGGTATTTTTTATTTTCTTATTATTACCAGGAAGCCGTCTGCCACCGTAAATGTTATTTATTGATAGACTCACAAAGAAGAAGAAAACCGAAGAAGTCTCTGGTCATCTCTAGAGTAAAACTGTAACTGTTTCACTTTTTAAAAGACATTTTAATAAAATGCTTTCGAACCCTGTGTAAAAGAAAATTGTTCTATCTACAGAACAATCAATTTAAATATAACTTGATGCACTAAATCTGTCTTCTAACCCCCAATTAATATAAGTTTTTCTTTTCAACTGTAATAATCATCAATGTTTTATATAAAATTGTGTTAGCGGGTAGAGGACGGGATGCTGACCTCCTCCACACGTGCAGGTCCGCCTCCAGAGCGAAGAGCAGGTCCGTGAGTAAGCGCTGGTGCATTGGCGACCATTTGAATTCTGGGATGCGGAACATGGTGGTGCGAGGACCGGGGCTGAACTGACGCCGTTGCTCCTCACTCATGGGCATGGCCCGGAAGCCCAAGTCCACCCTCACGTCTCGGTCCATCAATCCAGCCGCTCTGCCATGGACATCCTAGAAACACACAGGAATTTTAATATTTTTACATTTACAGCATTTAGAGGACGCTCTTGTCCAGAGCGACGTACAAAAGATTTGAGTCGCATCACGAACAGCTCAATACCGGTTCATTAAATCACAAATCAAGTGTAACAACCCACAAAAACTGTTGAAAAAAGCAGCATAGTTTTTTTTAAATGTCAAGGTATTTAAGAAGGAGGTGGGTCTTCGGTCGTCTCTTGTCAGTCTGTGACTGACAGTAATAGGAAGTTCATTCCACTATCTTGGTGACAGAACAGAGAAAGGTCTTGCGGCAGACCCACCTTGCATCCTAGGGGATGGTGGGACTAGTCGAGCGGTGCTTGTGGACACCCACGCACAAATGGACAATTTGGAGATGCCATTCGGCCTACAGTGCCTGTCTTTAGGCAGTAGAGGTAAGAAGACCCCAAAGCACGGGTGGAACACAGGTATTGGACTGACCCCTGTAAGACCAGGGTTCGATTCCCAGCACCACCAAGCCAGCACTGCTGGGCCCCTGAGCAAGGCCTTCAACCCCCAATTGCTCAGTTGTATAAAAGAGATAAGTGTAAGTCGCTCCATATAAGGGCATCTGCCAAATGCTGTAAGTGTAAATGTAAATATCTGATCAGGTGTTTAATTCCCAGGACCACCAAATTGCCACTGTTGGGCTTTTGAGCAAGACTCTCAACCTTAAACTGATTAGCTGTGCAAATTATTCTAGATTAGGGCGTCTGCCAAATCCTGTAACTCTTAATGTAATAAGCAATTATCTCTTTTTAAGATAAATGGGACAAACTTAAGCATTAGTTACTTTACTTAAACATTAGTCAGTAAGCATCAGTCCATACTGCAAAACCTAAGAATTATATCTAACGATGCCAGATCAAAGTGTGTATTAGGCAGCAGTGGGCCGTCAGGGTGTGCAAGTCCTTTTCTGCTGCCTAAACACTATTAAAATCACTGACCTACATTTACAACCTAGATTCTAATATTTGTTCCATGAAATTGTATTAAATTTATTCCCAACAGTTTATTCTCTTCATTTCGTAGTGTTTCTTTTATCTGCACTGCTGCCAGTATGTGTATTTGGATGTTAGATTTTTTGTCCAATCAGATCTCAGCCTCTATGTGCCACCATGTCAATATAAACTGCCCAGAGCCTCCAGAATCAGTAGTGCTGGTCAGTGTAACTTAAACTATGCTAGCAATGGGACTGTCAAATTAGGCTCATGGTGCTAGCTAGCTGGGCCACAATAACGTCAGCATTTTTTCCGTCCTCTGATTGGTTGACCAGCGCTGAAATGTTACAGCCAAGTGCGACTAGTAAGACACGTCTGTAGCTATCTGAACACATTAATACAGTTGACGATGGATTCTCTCTATAAATAATCAGTATTGTATTGAAGCTTTACAAGTTTTTGTCATGTTATTAAATAAAAATTGATTCTGAACTGTTTCAGATGATGTACGTGGCACCATTGCGGTTGTAGTGTAGAGGTTTGGAGTTGTTTTAACAGCATTTCTTGCTTATATAATAAGCAGTATGTATAATACTGATGGTTTCTATAATCACGACGTGACAGTGGTGGTATCAATAGCTGGATAAGTCCCCACTGAAGGCCAAGGTACCAAATGCACGGCTGTATATGGCTACATATACTATAAGTGCTGTATATGGCTTTGTTTTTACATAAAAGAAACCCAAGAACCCTTAATTAAATTTAGTTTTTAATAACAACACTGAAGATATTTTCTATGCAGTTGTATATATTAAAAATTGTTCCCTGGGTTGGTGATCAGAAGATGAGCATTCAAATCTGGCCATTACCAAGGTGCCACTGTTGAGCCCTATGAGCAGGACCCTCAACCCTTTTCCTGCTCTTGCATGTTGACCCCGAAATTTGCGAGGAAACATATTGCACTGTGCTGTAATGTACTATACATGTGAAACATTTTACAGTGTGTGTCTAAATGGCATTTTGTATCAAATAACCTATGACAGCTACTGAAAAAAATGTATTATTAAATACATTTTTGTAAGCTTTTTATAAGAAGCATAAAAGAAACAGAGGTCAAAAGGCTCAAAAAGACAGGAATGTTTTGTACATTTCACTCTGAATTACACAGAGACCTGTTGGGTAGCATTGTAAAGAAACAGTCCTATTGTCTGCAGATCTAATTTAATCTACTGCACCAGAGCTCTCCAAACCACTCCAATGAAATGGCAACGCTCAAACTCAAACAATAAATTAGAAAGCTTTCATTGCATTAAAAACCAGCCACTAGAACCCCCTTTCACTGGTGCACTGGTGACTCAAATAGTTATGGCTCTGGATTGTTGATAGGGTTCAAGCCACAGCCTCAGATCAGCTGCCATTTTTGAGCCCCTCATGCAAGGCCGAAAACCGTCTCTGCTCTAGGGTCACTGTATACCCTGTAGCCTCCTGAGCTGGGATATGCAAAGAAAAGAAATTCATTGTACAGTAATAAATCAGTTATTATCTTTTCTCAAAAATCCCTCAAGTCGTTATATACAGTAAGATGAAAAAAATAAGGGGAAAGTGGTAGTGGGGTTGAATTCCCAGCACCACCAAGCTGCCACTGCTGGTTTTAAGCTAAAAACAGCTTTAGCTTTTTATTATAGGATTCAGAACCTTGACACATGCCTGCCGATTCATTTTTTTTTTTCCTAGATTAGATTTCTGTATTGATTCTATGAGTTTCGATTTTTTTTTCAGTTTAGTTGCTCTTTTGTTTGCTATTTTGTCATTTTTTTAGTCTAAACAGATATCGTCTCTGTTACGTTTGTTGCAGTCAGACAGGGAATGCGTATACAAATTAAACCACATTAACTCTGAAATCAAAAACGTTTAAACTGAAGTTTAATTAACAGAAAGGACAGACGGAATTAACTGCCAACACCACACACAGCTTGGAAAATGTAGGTCCAAAACCAATAATGGCTCCCGACACCCACACTGTTAAAGCTATTCTCTAAGAGAGCTGGTTGACCTTTTCTACCGGCTAAGTAACTGAGAGGG
Source organism: Bagarius yarrelli (assembly GCA_005784505.1). Classification (NCBI taxonomy): domain Eukaryota; kingdom Metazoa; phylum Chordata; class Actinopteri; order Siluriformes; family Sisoridae; genus Bagarius; species Bagarius yarrelli. The sequence goes on along the minus strand of VCAZ01000014.1, from coordinate 2,529,075 downwards.
CTGTACATGTAACATTTCAAGCACATAATCCAAACCACCTACTCTCTTGAGTTTACAAAAACTTTATATATATATATATATATATATATATATATATATATGTATATATATTGTAAATTCTGTAAAATTCTTTTTTTATTTACATACCCCAGCTTGGAAGGTTAAGGTCAGAGCTCAAGGTCAGCTATGATACGGTCACCTGATTCTTTCATTCTCAGCAGTGGTTGGTGCTGGGATACAAACCCCGACCTTCCAATTAGCAGTCCAACACCTTAATCATCTCCACTTCTCCTGTCTACCAATCAACAAGTCTTATCCAAACATACGTGGTGTGGGAAACCTGGCTAGATACAAAGATTTCCAGCTTAGTTTCCACTTTTAGCCCAAGTTTAGCCCACTTTTCATAGTATAATTGCACTCAAATATACAAATTAAAAAAAACCACAGAGACTAAAAACTCTAATCACCTGTGTTGTGGCAGTAGTCTGGATCTTCTTGATTTCCTTCTCCTTGCTATCATCAGATTTCTCTGTGTCTGAGGTGGCACTGGTGGCATCTGCGCTGCTCCTACCTCCAGAAGCTTCCACCTCTGGAGCTATTGCCACAGGCTGCTCTTGGTTCTTTGTTCTGCTTTCTTCTTGACACACAGAACTGAAAGTCCCCAAATTACCCTGCAGTTTGAAGCAGTCCTCAAGAGCTGCTGAGCTGGAGCTTTCTTTTGATCCACTGGTCATGTGTGCCAACAAACCTAAGTCACTGGTACTGGTGCGGACTTGGTGGTGCCCACTTGCAAGAGGCAAGGGTTCTGATGGTGCAATTTTAGGCAGGAGGTTTTCCGATGCAGTAGTGCCCACTGCTGCAAAGAGAAAAGTGCTACCACTGGGCACAGCATCTTTCTCTTCGGCTAGACTGATCAAAGGCCCTGAATTCTTGTCCTCTAAATTAGACTTGGAATCTAATACATTGTTTACATTGTTATTTAACTTCTCCACAGCAGCTGAATAGACATTGTCCAAAAGAGAATCGACCTCCACCAGGCTTACATTATCTGTGACTCCCAGTGTATCCATGTCATCCAGCTTCACCTCTGTGGCCTCCACTTTCTCAGCCTTGATGTCGACAAGCAGCTCATGAACCTCAACCTGCATACCTGAAACTGTGTTCTCCAAGCCGGTTCCTTTAGCTTCAGAGAGAAGGTTCCGTGTGGGATCGGTTGGCTCAGAGTCATCCACCTCACTCTCAGGGGTCTGTGTTTGGGAATGGTCATCAAGTTCCAGGGTACCTTTGATTGCAGGGGCTTGAGCAGAGAGGCCAGAAATAGTACTGACTAGACCCTTTCTACCTTTTTTAATATTTTCCTCCTCCTGCCGCTGATATTCCTTATACATCTTGGCTAAGTACTCCTTATGGGCTTCATATGTCACCTGAAAGTTGAAAAAGAAACTATGAGTCAGTTGACATTTAGAAGGTATCTACAATTATAAAAGAAATCAAAGCTTCCTTATATGGTTTGGCTAATTAACAAGTCTTTATTTTTAGTACATATAACATTAAACAGACAACAGGTAACAACTCCTACATTTGCCAGACCCCCTTATCCAGAGCGACTTACAATATTCCTTGTTATACAACTGAGGGTTAAGGGCCTTGCTCAGGGGTCCAACAGTGGTGGCTTGCTGGTGCTGGGAATTGAACCCACAACCTTTGGGTTAGTAATCCAACACCTTAACCATGAGCCACCACTTCCCCTCTTAGTCTGTTATGGTTCCCTATGGGTCTTTTTGGCTGGTCAACAACTAAACATTTTAAAGTATCCAAGTATGAGGTTTCACTAGAAAATTGTGTTCATCAACAAATTCTTACTAACTCACTAGCCATCAACAACATCCTTTAGTTTTGCAATACATTGTCATCCAGCAGATGAAGCAAAATCAGATGGTCATCAGATTTTTGACCATAACTACTCCTTTCGGCGGTTCTCTTCAGGGGTCGCCACAGCAAAATATCTGCCTCGACCTAGTCTTGTCCTCTGCATTTCCACCATTTCCACCATCTCTCCGCTGCACATGTCCAAACCGTGATTTTTTATCCATAGTAATAATTTAATTACTTACTTTGGAATGTGCTATAGACAGAGTGTCCACCCATACACGCCATCCACCCCATTCGTGCTTGATGGCATGGTAGAGCAAGATGCGAAAAATGTTATAGACCATCTCGCTAATCTTCTGCTCTTCAGAGTTCTTTGGGTTAATGTAGCCAAGTGAGAACATCCAGTCTTGCCACACCGAGCACTGAAGCAAACATCTATGACAAGGAACATGCAACAAAATCGGTCAGCTTGAGTAATTTGTTGATTGATTGATGATCAATGGTGTCTTAAAGAAAACCCATACTTTAGGTTTGCTTCGAGCAACAATGCCAGGAATTCATTAGCGTAATTGCAAAAGGAGCTGAATTATTTCGCATACATGACTCTAAAGACAATAATTTGGTTTTTGATTCATGTCCCTCAGAAGGTTTTATAAAGGTCAAAAATGTATTTAGTTTGTTGAAAAAAAGGCTATGGTTTGGTTGTAAGTCAAGACCATTACGAATAAAAAAAAAAAAAAATCTCAGTTACCCGCATCTAAAGATGACAGTGTTAAAGAATTCTTCAAATATTTGTCATTTGGTTTGTGAGGACACTCTTGGGAAGTACATGATGGCTGAAAACTGCCAGAGTCAAAAAAGTCCCAGAGCGTCATTTCAAATTGTCTCTAATTTTAATAACAATGATGATAAAGTGTCATGATAATAGCCTCCGCTGCTGCCGCTACATGATTGATAGTTTGCTTGACGTGTGACAGTAAAAAGGACACTAAAGTAGACACTGCTGTCGTAAGGATAAGCACTGCCTTTGACATACCCATGGATATTTGCTTGTGTGTGTGTGTGTGTGGGACTCTACCGAATCTGCTTAAATGAAAAACATGTTGCAAATTCAAGGATGATTTAACATCATAAAGGGGGAGGTTAAATATAGAAACATCAAGGGAGAACAACATCCCACTCCCTCCATTCCTTTGTTCCATTCATCAGGTGGCTAATTGATGCTGTTGACGGCTGGGAAGGAAGAAGCTAAACCTCACCGTCTGTTCTCTCGGCTGTTGCTGAATAGTTTGATCATGTCGGAGAGGAAGAGACGCCGCACCTCCATGAGCTCAGCACTTGGTGTCGAGTTTTTCAGCAGCGTGGCCACCACCTTCAGGATCACTGAGACACACAGAAACTGTTAGCACTAATGCAAGTGCCAGTTTACCTAAATTACCTACCATTATTTTTTAACTTAAGGATGCGTAAACAAGATCTATGTACAAATAAACAATTAATGGCTTTGACTATAATGTGTTTTCCAATTTTTTCAATAAATTTAATAGCAAAATAATTGCAAAAATCTTTTTCATTTGGATGTATGAATGGATGGATAAATGGATAGATGGATGAACGGATGGATGGATGGATGTATAGACAAAAAGATAGACATATACATCTAAAGAAAAGTTCCTTCACTCCAACTAGAATCATGCATTTATGAACCTCAGGGCCTTTGAAAATTGTATAAAATCCACTAAATTAAAGGAAACGATTGCTTACTTGGGTTCTGGATCTTCACACTGGAGTCGGGTTCAGGGTGCGGCTTGTGAACGACCTGTGTACACACTTGCTCTGTCAGGATCTAAAAGGGAAAAGGATTAAAGTTACTGATTAACAGGATCAACTTATATATATCAACATATATTATATATATATATATATATATATATATATATATATATATATATATATATATATATATATATATATATATATATGGTGCAACATGTTCTTGGAGGAACAATGCTCAGGGGCCCAACAGTGGCAGTTTGGTAGTGCTGGAAATCATACCCTAATCCTCCGGCCAGCAGTTTAACACCTTAACCACCGCGCTACACTACATGACTTGATGGTATTTGATATATATGCTTATGAATACTTTATTATTAGATTTTATTTGGAGAGACTGTAACTCCTGACTTTGATGCACAGACTTTAAATCTTAAGCTAATTGTCAAAAATCTGGGATTGTGATTTTTTTTATAATAAAACTAGTTTTTTTTAGCTACATCTTTTGGCCAAAGTCAAGCCATTTTTAAATCACTCTGATCTAAGGAAAGCTTTTATCAGTTTAAGGCTAGATTATTGCAATGCACTTCAGGTTGGTGTCTCACTGTTGTCCCTCAGACGCTTTCAGCTGTTGCTGCGGCTCACTAATGTGAGCACTGTAAAACTGGCTTCCAGTTTCAATTAGAGTTGATTTAAAACATTTTACTGTATGTTTTTAAAGCTCTCAGTGGTCTTGCCCCACCGTATGTGACTGAGATGCTGGCTTTTTGTCAACCAAACAGAGTTCTGAGGTCAACAAATCAACTTTAGCTGGAAGTCCCAAGGTAAAGGTATAAACAATAGGGTGACTGGGCTTCTTCTGTGTCTGGGCCTAAGCTCTGGAAAAAGCAGGTCTCAAAATAGTTGGCGTGGGGGCAACAAAGGGCAAAAAAAGCAAAAACATTTCGAGAAGACTCAGCTGGGAGAACATGTAGCAAGGAATTAAGGTAATTTTCATCAGGACTGTAACATGATTAGCTATAAAAGGGATGTCTTAAACAGGTAAAGTCTCTCAGAAGTAAAGATGAGCAGAGACCTTTCAGCGTGTTCTTAGAGTTCAGTAGCATCTCTGATGGTGCATAAGTGCACACGGTTTGGGCAGCTTGCATGTCTTGAAGGCACTGTAAATGCTGAAAGGAATATAAAGTTTATAGAGCAACATAGAGCTCTCCTCCAGATAAAGTCTATTTCACAGACGACCTTGTGTGTTTCAGCAGGACAATGCAAAACCACATACTGCAGCTATTACAACAGCATGACTTTGTGGTGGAAGAGCTGAATTAACCTGCCTGCAGTCCAGATCTTTCAGCTATAGAGAACATCTGACGCATCATTAAATGAAAAATACGTCAAAGACGATTACAAAACCTTCTACAGCTGGAAACCTGAATCAGGCAAAAATGGGATCAAATTCCAACAACAGAGACATATAACTTCGATGCCTAGACATCTTCAAACTGTTTTGAAAAATAGAAGGAGATGTTACATCATGTAGCAGGCATCAAATGTGAAAGACCTTTAGCAGGCATCAAATTTTGAAATGAGCTCATTTAGTGCATAAAATTGTGAAATTTCTTGGTTTAAACACTTCTTATGTTATCTATGTTCTGTTGAATAAAATATTGGCTTATGTGATTTAAAAGTCGTTTAGTTTTCATTTTATCAGCATTTTAAAAACGTCCCAACTTTTACAGAATTTGGGTTGTATATTTTCTGTGGAAACAGAATTATCGTTCTATTTTTGTTTTTATTGGATAGCACTTCCTACTGGTTCACCCTGTGTGTTGTAAACGTTTGTATAAATCAATGATTGATTGATGTATACGGGTTAAGAAGATACCAAGGTGCATTACCTCATACAGCGTGTTGTAGGTGGTTACAGACACTGTGCTGGTGTGCAGCATGAGTCTCTCTCCCAGAAGTGTAAAAAGACTGTGTGTGTGCATGATTTCCACTTTTCTCCTGCAAAAAAAAACAACAAAAAAAAAAACTCAGTCTCACACTCAGTCTCTTATAGTGTGACAAGCTAACAGGAACAGGCTGAAATAGCGATTGAATGTAGCCTCTTTTTTTTTTTTTTTGGTCACAGCTGAGACAAAATAACAAAACAGCTTCTGTCTCCACATACAGAGACTTGTGCTAGGAAAACGGTGCAGCGTTCTCTGCGACAAAGCACCCGAAAAAAAAGACATCATTCAGGCATGCTATCAGAATAATACATCAGAACGCAACAGTGCCTTCAGGCAGGATGGGACAGCTAAAACTAATAGCTGGCACTGCTCATCTTGCCACCTCAGCACTGAATACACTTTTCGAAACACAACAGCATTACTTACTTATTGCTATCTATGCTAATGGAAATGATTTATACAGACTGTCAGCTCACACCGGGGCAGCTGTGCACTAGAACACTAACATAGTGGACGATATTTTATTTCGTGGGTATATTTTACTCAAAGAAACATAAACTTATGTTAACAATCTGACGCTTAGTTAGTATAAATATTCCCAAACCACAGCATAAACACGGCACGCTGGTGGTTGTAAGAATGTTTACAGGCAGCTTAATGATCGGAGCAGTAGCCAGGATGCAGTGGGTGTGTGTCGTGGGGAATTGTGTCAGGAATTATTACATGAATTATACTGTTGAGGAAGGGGGTAACGTCTAAATTACAGACGATCCGTGCTATTATTTTCTTTTTAATTATAGACAACACATTAAGGCTGCATTTACGTCGCATGGAGCGAGTAACTCAATTCTGATGTTTTTCCTCTAATGTGGCACAGATGGGATATGACTGGCGATCGTGGAAGCAGGGAAAAAGCACATGGGTTTCGATTTTTTCAAAGGGGTTAATGTAATGTCTCTATCTATCTATCTATCTATCTATCTATCTATCTATCTATCTATCTATCTATCTGTCTGTCTGTCTGTCTGTCTGTAATGCCTATCTATCTACCTATCTGTCTGTCTGTCATACCTATTAATCTATGTATCTGTCTGTCTGTAATGTCTCTATCTGTGATCTATCTATCTGTCTATCTGTCTGTCTGTCTGACTGTCTGTATGTAATGCCTATCTATCTACCGATCTGTCTGTCTATCATACCTATCTATCTACATATCTGTCTGTCTGTAATGTCTCTATCTGTGATCTATCTATCTATCTATCTATCTATCTATCTATCTATCTATCTATCTATCTATCTATCTATCTATCTATCTATCTATCTATCTATCTATCTATCTATCTATCTATCTATCTATCTATCTGTCTATCTGTGTGTGTGAACCTTTCCTCAAAGTATATATGTGATTTACTCACTTGTGGCCGAGGTGCTTGAGGAAGTAGCCCAATACCTTCAGCGCCTGCACACGGATGCTCTCACTCTTGGACGCCAGCAGCTTGTAGACCACTCTGAGGAGAAAAACATTAGCATTAATGCAAAACAAAGGAAATGCATGCGGTTCAGCAGGACCAGGGTTTGTTATTAGGTGTCTGTGTGATTCGGTGCAGAACCCGGGCAGGAAGTCACCTGAGTGGAAGCTGTCAGATAAGATGAAAGAAACGGCAAAATAGAGAAAAGGTTCCTAATGACAAGAAATTGTTTCCTAACTGCAAAATCAAGCAATATGTTTGAAAGCCAACACTTCCCGGGGGGATAACTTCATCAAATCTGTTCACATTTCATTTCCTCGACACATGGGGGGAGGGGGGGGGGGGCTTGATGCTGCTTGTCAGGAACAGAATAAATATGGAAATATGTGAACATTATTATGGAGATGAGGGTGAATAATTCATGCTTTGTGCAGGAACCCCTTCATGGGGTAAGAAAAGGATTAGAGGCAGTTTAACTCACCGGATGCCGTTCCTCTGATCGAAGGCTGGGATCATAGATGTGGGATGTTCTGACATCAGAGCCACCAGCAGCTGCAGCACGTCATGCAGATTCTCATCCTACAAGTATAAAAAGTGGTTGGTAGGACGGAGCAGTAAAAGTAGTGATTTTATTAGTAGTAGAAGTAGCAGTACTTTATTACTAGTAATAACTAGTTACTAGTAATAATAGCATTACATTATATATAAATAATAGTGGTTATGGTGTTGGACTGCTAATTGGAAGATTAGGGTTTGATTCGCAGTACCACCAAGCTACCACTGCTGGGCCCCTGAGCAAGGCCCTTAACCTCCAATCGCTCAGTTGTATAAAACAGATAAATGTAAGTCGATCTGGATAAGGACGTCTGCAAAATGCTGTAAATGTAAATATAACAATTATGTTATTATAGTAACAATTATTAATACAGTAACAGTAGTAACAGGAACGACTAGCATCACTTCTACAACCTCCAGTACAAGTACATTTGTAGCTTTGGTACCACCAACGCCAATACTTCTTCAACTCGATTAATAATTCATTTATTTCCTTAAAAAGGTTTTTGTTTTATTTGTGTGTTTAGCGATTTATTCGTTGGTTCATTCGTTTGTTTGATAGTTTGTTCATTTTATAAACTCATTTATATATTCATTCATTTTTTTATTCAATTCAATTCATTCATCCATCCATCCATCCTTTCATTCATTTATTTGAGTTAAGTCTTTGTTTTGTGTCGGCACCAACAATTTGTAACATTAAAATTATTTTTAAAAAATGTAGCTCATATATAAAAGCTTAAAATATTTTAAAAATATAATACAATTTTGTATTAAGAACATATAATGCTAACAGTATTATATTTCATTCATTCATTCTTTTAATTATTCATTCACAACTTATAATTGTTTGAAATTATTTTGAAAAACATATATAAATACTTAAAATATTGTGATAATATAATATAAAGCTTTATATTATGGACATAAAATAGTAACATTACTCTGCTGAGTACCAGCAGCAATTTTCCAGCAGTAGCACCAGTAGTAATTATTGTCCTAGTAACTGCTTTAGAAGTAGTAATAATAGTAATAGCAGTATATATGCTAATGTAAAGATTATAGTTTGAGTTCCAGGACCACCAAGCTTTCACCGCTGGGCCACTTTGGGCGTCTGCCAAATGCAAGAATAGCAAACACAAGATAACATTTATTGCTACCACTAGCAGTAAAGAGCAGAAGCGGCTAATCTACAGTATTACAGACCACCATGTTGATATTGTTAGTCGACATATGATGTCACAGTTGGAGAACATTTAACAAATCTGCTTTTAGCTATTACGCAGTTGGAACCAGCTTCCAGAACAGATCAGATGTGCTAAATCGGTAGTCATCTTGAATCCAGACTCAAAACACATCTGTTTAGTTCTACATTTACAGAATGAGCACTGTGTTACATCCAAACTGACTATAATCATTATATTCTTAACTGTTTTCATCCATTTTTAAATCAATACTTAAATCTTTTTGTTTTTGTATTTTCATTTCTCAAGTTTTGATGTTTCGTATGATTATTTTATTAGTTCTCATTATAAATTTTATTAGTCAGGAGGAACTGGTAGTTAAGTGGTTGGGCAGGTTAGCCTGCTAATCGGAAGATTGCGGGTTTGATTAACAGCACCACCATTTTACAACTGCTGGGCCCCTAAGCAGGGCCCCTAACCTCTAACTGCTGGATAAATAGATAAATGAGATAGACAGATATATGTAAGCACTCTGTATAAAGGCGTCTTCTAAATACCGGAAATGTCTGTAAATGTAGCCTCACACACACAATCCTAAACAATACTTCTAAAAATATTAAAGAATAACTGGCTGTGTGTAACGGATCAGCAGATGTGCTGGGGTTGGAATCCATTTGTAGAAGTTTTATTAAAGTAAATCCAAAGTAGCAACCAAAAAGACGTAGCTAAAACCAGGGAAAAAGTAAAAAAAACCTAAATACAGTCCAATCATGCATACAAATTCAATACGTGAAGGAAAAAAATAATCTAATAACAGGCATAAGGGGAAAAAATGCGGCCTGCGGGAAAGACTTTAGACACCCCACAGGCTACCTTTTTTGCCCTTATGCCTGTTATTGAATTATGGCCCCTATGATGAATTTTAAACGACCCACAGCTTGTCTATTTAAATATATTATATGTGGCTGCCAAGAATAATTTATAAATTATACAGTTTAATAATGTTAACACAAGTGACAGAACAAAATCTTCCTAAAATATTTCCTATACGCACCAAATAATGCAGCTGTCCTGTATTCCCTGTATAAAAAAAAAAACAAAAACGTCTCACCTCATTTATAGTCAGCAAATAATTCTGTATGCTCTGTAGTTCGTCCTCTTTCACTCCGCGATCCTGTTAAAATAATTCAAATAAAGTACACAATAAAATACAACAACATTTAAGCTCTTGTGCTTCAGTCACATTGATGTTCATAGCCTTGATTACATCTGCACCCACGTCCGCTGCCTCTACATAAACCTGACACCACCATGCTGCCTTTCTCAGTATAACTGTAAAAAATATACTCAGGGTTTGAATAATAATTTTATAATAAGGTTTCTACCTGGAATCTGCTTGTCTAGTCACATTTTCGATGCTCAGAGAAGTAAAATGACTAAGAAAATGTATTACTTATAGAAATTACACTCTCAGGGACAAAAGCGAGCCTTGAACCTACCTTAAGGATGAGCTGCTTGAGGAAGAGGAGCATGAAGGCCCTCAGTGAGATGATCTCCTTTTGGGAAGGACGTGGTCCATCTGTGAATGCAGAAAAAGCACTAGTTCATATGGATCAGGAGGGAATAGGCTCACGTCTTATTGATATTCCAGCTGTGATGCCTTCACAGTGCTAGCCAGTGTACGTGCAATTCTGATACAGCTACTTTAGTGCTAATATTACCGCCGGTATCTGTATCATCGGGGCCCGTATTCACAAAACATCTTAAAGCCAAAAGCAGCTCATATATAAGCCATTTAGGAAAAAAATGAAAAATTATTAGCGTGTCAGTCCTCATTTTTTTTCTCTAAGATTATTTCACAAAGTGTTTTAGCATTAAACATTAGCTCCTAAATCTGTAAAACATTAAGAGTAGTGAAGAGGACTAAGGCCTAAGTCACCAAGAACAAGCCACAAACTATCCTAAAATGTCTTTTGCCGGCAAGTAAGCGGTTTAGTGAAGAGGATTGTCTATAAAGAAGTTTTTATATATATATAAAAGTCTGCTATCCTTAGCAATGTGTTTGTCAGCAAATTAATTAAGTCACCAAGAACAAGCCCACATGTAATATATTATTTAAAAACTATCCTTAAATAAAATGTCATAGAATAATTTTTTATTAGTAAATAACATATGACCTATTTAAAGTTCATTTTCTTATGTAGACATTTGTACTAATTACTTACCCTTTTACCACAACCAGCTAGAGGGCTTCGGGAGGCGGGTTTAAAATCTGATTGGTTAAAGAAACAGTCTTTGATAATATTAACCAATCTGCCACCACTAATATAGTTTAAATTACATAGGCAGAACTACTGATTCTGAAGGCTTTGGCAGATTAGATTAACATGGCAGTACATTAAGGATGAAATGTGATTGGACGAAAAAAATCTAACATCCACATATATGTACTGGAAGCAGTGCAGCAAGAGAAACGCTATGAAATGAAGAGAATAAACTGTTGGGAATAAATTAATACAATTTAATATAACAAATATTAGAATTTAGATTGTAAATGTAGATCAGCTTTTGATAGTGTTTAGGCAGCAGAGACGACCTTGCTGGCCCTGATTGTACCCCACTGGGTAACCTAGCAACCAACAGTAAATAAAACAAGGTAATCATAATGGAGCGGAAAAAGCTGATAAGTCATGTGGGTTTATTATTCGCTATGTTAAAATTTATCCTGCAAATTCATTTCCTTCTACCTTTATTCTCTTTTTTTGGACTCATCAAAAACCAGCACACGTGGGCGTCAAAATTCTTTTTTGCCAATTGAGGAAATTTTGAATCTGTTGACCTTAGAGCTGTGATGTGTCCAAATTTCACCAATATATGAGCTCAGCTTATATAAGCAAAGAGAGAGAGACAGTTCTGTATAATACGATGGTGAAGATATCGACAAAGCGCCAGATGAATCAGTGAATCTGAATGACTCAGGGTTAAGAGCTGGACCCGAGGGCTCATCCGTTTCAAAGCTGTCTTTAATGATTAAGCTCTATTTCTTTTTCTAATGGTGTGGGTGAGTGTAAGAGAGAGAGCGAGATGGAGCAGATGGGATTTCGAATTTTAAATCTAATAACTGATGGCAAAGGAGTGATCGATAAAATCTCAGGGCTTTTCATTATACAGAGTGAGAGAGAGAGAGACACTCTTTTTTAAAAAACTTAGCGTTTGAATCGCATATACAACAAAACTTATCAGAGGATTATTAGAGCTGATAGTGATACTGATTATTTGTATGTTTTGTGAATCGTGTCATTTTGATAACATGAATTAAACAGAACAAGCATTTTATTTAACACTGTTCATTTATCTTTTACACCTGCTTATTCCCTAATTCGGGGTCACAGGGATCTGCTGGAGTCTATCCCAGCCGTCTCTGAAAGGGCGAAAGGCAGGAGGGGGGACACCCTGGACAGGTTGCCAGTCTATCACAGGGCCACACACACACTCACACCTCACTCCAATGAGCAATTTAGAATCACTAATTAATTGAACATAAATGTTTTTGAACTGTGGGAGGAAACTGGAGAACCCGGAGTAAACCCACGCAAGCATGGGGAGAACATGCAAACTTCACACAGAAACACTGTTAATACTGTAATTTTACTTTCTTGTGGCAAATAAAATGAACAATTTTTATTTTGACATAAATTTAAAGTCTGAAACTACATTTCTTAATGTGTTTTTGTTGAATATCAGATAAACTTTGATCAGATCTGATAAAGTAACAGATAATACAGCGCATCGGGAAAGTGTTCACAGCACTTCACTGCTCCACATTTTGTTATTTTATAGCCCTATTCTCAAAATAGATTGAAATTAATATTATTTTTTTTAATTTCACAACCAACACCCCATAATGACAACATGAAAATTAAAAAATTTAAAAGATGTTTCAGGTTGGGTCCACCTGTAGTTTGGATTGGACATGATTTGGAAAGGCACACATTTGTTATCCCATCTTAGAATGGTCAAAGCCAAGGTTCAGCTAGAAGCAGGAAGGGTTAAGGGTCCTGCTCAAAGGCCCAACAGTGGCAGACTGTCATGTCAAATCAACAGATGGGGCTTGAACCCCACCTGTTAGTCGCCCAAATAACAAATATGCGCTGTAACCATTTGACCCACCACTGCCACCAATGTAAGGTCTAGTTCTAGACAAGTCTAGACAAGTGCAAGGAATTGTCTGTAGACCTCTGAGACAGGGTTGTATTAAAGCACAAATCTGGGGAAGGGTCCAATTTCTGCAGCACTGGAGATCCCACATGGACTCTTCCTTAACAATCGGGGGAGAAGGACCTCAGTCAGAGATGTGGTCAGTTTAACAGAGCTCTCTGTAAAGAGAGGAGAACCTTCCAGAAGAACAACCATCTCTGCAACACTCCACCAATCAGACCTGTATGGTAGAGTGGCCAGACAAAAGCCATCCCTCATTAAAAGGCAGACAGGCCTGCCTAGAGCTTGCCAAAAGACAACTAAAAAACCCTCAGCCTATGGAAAACAAAACTCTCTAGTCTAATGAAACAAAGATGGAATTCGTTGGCCTGAATAGCAATAGTCATGTCTGGAGGAAACCAAGCACTGCTCATCACCTGGCCAATATCACCCCTACGGTAAATCATGGTGGTGGAAGTCGAAACCTATTTCAAATCAGGAAAATTACATACAATGATGTCACCACACACAATGATGTGATCTTGTGCCTCCTGAGTTATAGAATCGGACCTGAAAATGGCTTTTGTGTTACAGTGATGCATGTGTTTAATTCGAAGATAGTGCTGAGTACCAGGTCCTGTAGGGAGAGAGAGAGAGAGAGAGAGAGAAAGAGAAAGAATTTCCGGACACAATTGTTCCTTTCTTAAGCATCTGTCTTTGTTGCACTAATTGAACACTTCATTACTGTCCTTCGTGTCTCTTCCCTTTACTATCCCTCACAGGAGAAGACAAAAGGGACCAACAAGTGGAAGATAAATCAATGTAGTTCTCCAGGTTGCCTGATTGGAGAATCACTTACTTAACAGGCAATGGAATAAATTTTTCGAGGAAAGTCGTTTCTACTTCATCAGAAACTCCACTTAGTGCCTTCGTGTCCTGTGAATTATCCCCCGCTGCTGACACAATAATGTGTTTGTGTTGTCGTGTGTATGTTGATTCGTGTTCATCATCGAATGCTATAATCGAGACTGCTGGAAGGTATTATATTTTTAATTAACTGTACGAAAGCAATTCGAAGGTATTTGTTCTCTCAGGCTTGTATTTTATCACCTTTGTCAGGCTTTACTTCCATTACTTTGATTCATGGGCGGTACTTTGACGCTACTCGATTCAACCTCGGTTCATGAACGGTAGCAAGACGGAACAGGAGACTCGATTTGATGCAAATTAAATAGGGGTAAAACTTATTCATATTAAAAAACCCGAAACAACCTTTACTTATTTACTTCATTAAAGAGTCAAATAAAACTGATTTCTAATATATATATATATATATATATATATATATATATATAGTTTGTAAATTCAAGGTCATGTGATCATGTGTTGTGATAGATAGATAGATAGATAGATAGATAGATAGATAGATAGATAGATAGATAGATAGATAGATAGATAGACAATAAACAGACCACAGACAGACAAATAAACAGACACATACACAGAAACAGACAAAAAGACAGGAAACAGACAAGTAAACAGACCACAGACAGACAGACAGACAGATAGATAGATGAACAGACAAACAGGCAGATAGATAGCTCTTAATTTTACTGACCTTTGCATGATATTCATTGTTTAATTAGTAAAATAGTATTAACATTTCAGTGCTTGCTTTAAAAGGTTAAAAGGATGAAGTTCTCATCTGCAGTAGTTCATCACTCCTCAGAATAAGCACAATTTCTTACTGTAATTTAAAATGTATTAAACAAAAAAACTAATCGCATTTGATTAAGTTGCCATGTTTAGCCTTTTTCATACAAAATAAAGTAAGATGAATCTCGTATCTAAAGGAGAAATATATTTAAAAGGCAACACAATAGGCAGCATAAACTATCAGATGATCACCAGCATGAGATAATTATTGCTAAAGATTTTATACATTCACAGTGTATATCACAATAAACACACACATCCATCCATCCACTCATCTGTCCATCCATCTATTCATCCACCTATTTAATTATTCATCCATTTATCTATCCATCCATCCATCCATCAATTCATCCATGCATCCATCTGTATATCCATCTATTAATCCATCTGTATATCCATCTATTAATGAATATCCATCTGTATATCCATCTGTTTAATTATTTATCTATTTATCTTTCCATTCATCCTTCCATCCATCCACCTGTATATCCATCTATTAATCCACCTATTTAATTAGGTGGTGTTATCTATCTATCTATCTATCTATCTATCTATCTATCTATCTATCTATCTATCTATCTATCTATCTATCTATCTATCATCCATCCATCAATTCATCCATCTGTCTATCCATCTAGGCACAAAAGAAAAAAAAAATAGTGATTTAAAAACTGAGAGATGGACAATAAGATATCCAGAAAAAAAGCACAATGACAAAAAAAAAAATAGATGGAGCTTTGACAAGCTGCTGTATATTCTCCAGCAGTTCTCTCTAGCTTTTCTCCAAGCAGCGCTCCTTATGCAGGAATTGGATAAGAATGTAGAGAAGTGGAAAAAAAATACAGGTCTGGCAGCCATGTGAGAGAGCTTTTATCAGCACTCGGACAAATCACATGATTTCTGAAGATTTGACGCAAGCCTCGATCGATCAAAGAGCAGTTAGGAAGCTAGAAAAAAATATGTCCGCCGTGTTTCTACCCATCTTCATGTCTGAGGTTTCTGGTTTGAGGTTGGAATAGTGCGAGTCGGTGTTACAGGAAGAAAGGCGGAGTTCACGCCATCGGGTAGTGTGTGTTTTTGTGTAAAATGAGCTCTTGGAATCATGACAATAAAGTAACCATTTCTGTTACACATTTCTGTTCCATTTATCTCTCTATCCATCTATCCATCAATTCATCTATCCATCCATCAAAAATATTCATCCATTTTTCTATCCGTCCAAAAACACCCACCCATTAATCCGTCCATTCACCCATACATATATTCATCTATTTATCAATTCATCCAACCATTCCTTCAACTATTCCTTCAACCACCTATCTATCAAAAATATTTATAGATTTATCTATCCATTCAAACACCCACCCTTCTACCATCCGTCCATCCATTTATCTATCCATGCATCCAAATATTATATATCCATTTATCTATCTATCCATCTTTTCACTGATCCATTTAACACACAATCTATCTATCTATCTATCTATCTATCTATCTATCTATCTATCTATCTATCTATCTATTCATTCATCAATTCATACATCTATTTATTCATTTATCTGTTCATCATCCATCTATTTATACCTGTTTATTTTTCTTCATTTGTCCGTCTACCTAATTCACTATTCATCTATGCATCCAGTCGTTATTCATCCATAATCCATCTATTGATCTAATCATCCATCTATTCATCCATCCATCCATTCATCAATCCATCCACCCATACATACATACATACTTACATCTATTTATCTGTCCATTATCTATTTATTCTTAATTCATCTATCTATTTCAACATATATCTTTTTATCCATCCATCTATTTAAACCTTTTTTTTAATCGATCAATCATAAATTTATGATTTATTGATTATTAACCCTAGTATATTGATCTTTCTAATAAGACAGCGGGGATGATTACCCAGAGATAAGCATTTCTATTAATATAATAGCTTCTGATCATGACCTGACACACACACACACACACACACACACACACAGATATAGCCTGATATAAAGCCTATGATGCTCTGATGCATTTGGACCAAAGCAGAGCAGAGACTATAAAGCATTCCTGAGCCTACATGAGGCAGAAGAAAAGTAACCCCTGGTGTTCGAGCGCAATCTCTCAGGGTAATAATCAAGATGTAGTAAAGAGCTGGATGACAGCTCTAGCTTCAGCAGTGAGGGATCGCTAATGCACCTCACACCACAGCGCTGCTGAATTCACAGATCTCTCTGGCCACGAGGATCCCTTAGAATCCCTCGTTACTGTTGCTATGGTAACAGTGATTCAGTGCAACCCACAAAAAACAGCGAAAACACCGTGGTTGTAATCTGATGATATATTTAAATTTATTAAGTATTTATAGGATTTACCAGTGATTTCCACCAATCAGAGGTAAAGCTGCGAGGTGTTGGATTGCCAACCTGAAGTTTGTGGGTTCGATTCTCATCACTATTAATTGACCACTACTGGGCCCCTAAACTCCCAATTGCTCAGTTGTAAAAAAGAGATAAATGGATAAGGGCATCTGCCAAATGCCTTAAATAATGTAATGCTACCACATACTGGGGAAAGTGGTAGCAGAGTGGTTGAGTGGTGTTGGACTTTTAAATAGAAGATCAGGGTTCAATTCCCAGCACCACCACTGCTGGGCCCCTGAGCAAGGCCCTCTAACCCTCATTGCTCAGTTGTATAAAAGAAAGGATCGATATAAGTTGCTCTGAGCAGTAAACTAAGAGAAGTAAGAAACTCAAACACTGTTCTAGCTTGGCAAAAACCCAGATCTCCATGAAGACATGATCTGTGTTCTGATTGGAGCAGAAGAATTCTCATGTTCTGCAAAGAACCCTGACTCTGGTTCAACCCCTTAAAACTAAACCCCTTTAGGATGAACTGAAACACCGACTAAACCCAAGACCTCCTCACCTCAACATTAGTGTCTGATCACAAATCCACACAACACAATGCAGTGGAAAGACATAAATATCTGGAAAAGGATGTCTGGTGTAGACTCAACCCATGTCCTGTTATTGGTCTTCCTGGTGTTTTCTTATGTCCTCTAATTAATTTGTGTATTTAGTCCTATTTGCCTCTACACAGTACACATTTCCCTTTTTAGAATAACCTTACATAAGTGGGAAGTGGTAGCTCAGTGGTAAAGATGTTGGGCTGCTAATCGCAAGATTGTAGGGTTAAATCCCAGCACCACCAAGCTGCCCCTGCTGGGCCCACAAGCAAGGCCCTTAACTATTAATTTCTCAGTTGGATAAATAAAAATGTAATCAATGTAAGTCACTCTGGATGAGTTTTATGTTATTTATTAGTAATAACATGTTTATAACAGGTAATTTATGTGTGGATAGGGGTCGCAGTGTAAACGCGCGCGTGTGTGTGTGTGTGGATCGGTAGCCTCACCCAGGCCTCTGGGGGTGATGGAGCTGCAGGGTGCAGGGTTCACAGCCCAGTAGTAGTACTTCAAAGTGTGCATGAGCTGTAGGACGGTTCCCACGCGCCTGATGGTGTTGTAGATCGTCGCCGTGCCGATAAACTCGGCCGAAAGGTACGTGTACAGAGAAAGCTGCACCTGAATAACACACACAAACCCATACAATTATTCATTCCTTATTTTTATTCCTTTACAGCTCTCTTTCACTCTCTCTTTCTCTCTCACTTTCTTTCCTTCTCTCGCTTTCTCTCACTCTTTCTCTCTCATACACTATCTTTCTTTCTTTTTTTTTCTTAGTTTTCTTTCTCACTTTCCTTCTGAATTGTCTTAATTTTCTATTTCTCTTTCTCTCTTTTTCTCTTTCTCTTTCTCTGTCTCACATTCTTTCTTTCTCTCTCTCTCTTGCTTTCTCCCCTCTCTCTTTTTCTTGCTCTCTCATTCCGCTCATCCTCCAGAGACCCAGCAACACCCCCAACCTCAACACCCCCCACCCACACCCCACCCTTCTTCCTCTCCTCCTCTGCATTTATTTCCATGCCTCAGTGATTTATTCATGGCAGGCCCTGGTGGTGTAGTCGCTGAGCTGATGGTGTGCAGCACACTGAGCGCCGTTTCTCTTTGGTACGTCCCATCCATTCCTTCATGGGTCATTACAAAGTACCAGAGGCCGAATTTCAACGTTTTAACATTTCGATACAGACATCACCTCGGAGTGGAATAGCCGACTACGAGAACGAGCAATAAACTGTTATTGGGCAAAAATCACACAGGATCGTTAACGACACTTTTGTCTGAGTGAATAATTGGGGCTTTAAAAAGTCTGGCTTTTAGGAGCTGATTGAAGCAAACAGAATTAATATTCAGTTAAAACATTATTTTCTTATGAGCTTGTAAATATGTGGGTCTAAAAAGGCCCACATAAATAAACAACGACTCTTTGGACAATTCGGTTGTAATAAAAATTCTTAAAAGTGTTGAACGGAATGCTAACATATTCATTTGCATGTAATCCCAAAAAATCGACATGCAACACGCTGCAGAACGTCACGATGAGTTATCGGTAATCCGGTATGTTAGAACAGTGATTTATTACATTCACATTTACAGCATTTGGCAGACATCCTTATCCAGAGAGACAAACATTTATCTCTTTAATACAACTAAGCAATTGCAGGTTAAGGGCCCTGACCAAGGGCCCAGCAGTGGCAGCTTAGTGGTGCTGGGAATTGGACCCTTGATCATCCAATTAGGAGACCAACACCTAACCCACCGGAGTACCACTTCCCACCTGGTAATTAGCAATAACATAGATTTAATACGACAGACTAGGTTTTAAATCCCATGGCCACCAAGCTGCCACGGCCCAAAAATTAAGTTTAACCCTCATCTGCTCAGCTAATCGGAAATATGGATGTTTGCTAAAGATAGGAGTGTAAATGTAGGAGAAACAGGAGTCACGGAAATGGTTCGAAAAATGGTAGCTTATTGGTTAGAATGTTGGTTATTAACGTAGAATAGTAAATGTCTATTCTAACGTTCTATAGGATCATTCACATATCAGATCTTTTGCACGCTCGCTTTTTTTTGGTTTTCCAGCAAGCGTGTGATAATAGTAAGCGAGGGTGTGACAGACTCTTTTTTTCCAGGCATGTCTGTGCCACATTTAACATTTTAGAAGGCTTCAAGTGGATCCCATGTGAAAAGAACCAACCAATCAGCTTCCTCAACTTTTCCGCTACACTAAAACCTCAGCAGTTAAATGGAGGCTCAGCTCGTCATTTTGTTGTTTTTTTCTTTTCATACAAATATTTTGTAGTAGAGTCACAGCAAGGAAAAATACATTACTGAAATTTCCTTGTTGTAATTTTCTTGTTCCCTGGTTCTAACGAACAAACGGACATTCAACATTGTTTAGATTAGTAGAACTTGAGGATCAGTACGGTTTCTATGGTAGCTCAGTGGTAGGTAAGGTGTTAGACTGCTGATTATAAAGTCAACTCCCAGGACCACCAAGCTGCCACTTTTGGGCCCTTGAGCAAGTCCTTACAGTAGTATAAATAATCTATAATCCCATGTACATCTTATCTTAATATTTTTTTTGCACAATTAAATGTACAGTTAGATAAATTTCTTTTTTTTTCCCATTTTTGTATAGGTTCAACCCTATAAAATTAATTTAGTATGTAGAACCGTGGTCCTGCGGGACACATTTCATTCCACTATAGGCCCCTACACGTAGCTGAATGACAGTAAAGCTTGACTTGACAAATTAGATAAGAGTGTCTGCCAAACATCAAAAAGAAACTATAAAAGAAAAAAGAAATAATAATACAATAATAATAATAATAATAATAATAAATACTTATACAAATCATAAAAAAAGAATAAAAAAATATATATTTATTATTATTGCATAACATTTACAGCATTTGGCCAGATTGACTTAAATTTATTTCTTTTATACAACTGAGCATTTAGGGGTTGAGGTTCTCGCTCAGGGGCCCAACAGTGGTGGCTTGGTGGTGCTGGGAATCGAACCCTGGTCCCTCCACTTTCAGTCAAACAACTTAACCACTAAGCCACCACTTTCCCATCAGCATTATTATTATTATTATTATTAAGCCACACCCATTTTAGGTTTAACATTGAAGAAACATAGAAACAAATAAAGCAGTAAGCAGTAATTCCAATGGCAGTAGACAAAAAAAGACAACAGCAAGTTCATTAAACGGATTCTCAGCTGAGATTTTCCTCACCTTAGCCGGAGTGTGGATCCAGATAGCCGCGTTGAACAAGATGTGGTCACACAGCTGTTTAAGAAGTGGCGCTCCGTGGCTCAGGCCATCCAGGTACTTTGCGAAGCCGAGGAACTGTTCCAGCACGGCTCTGGTGATGTGCACCCGTGATGACTACACAACAAAAGCGCACCGTCAGTTAGTACGAACGACTTTGACTTTGGAGTCGAGAGTGGACTTTAACTTTGGCGGAAGTTTGTAGGTGATTAGCAGAGGATGTGATGGCACCTGTGGGGAAGGTGTGAGCGGTAAGCAGTGAGCAGAGCGCAAACAGATGGCGAGTTATGTGCGAATGAGACAGCGAGCAGCGGGAGTGGTGGGGTACTTAGACCATCACTAAGGTGCTGTCTAGTGACAAGTTACAGGGGGACAAAGTATGGCTGCCCTTTTCTTCAGCCCAAGGTGAAGATAAGAAATTGGATTTGAAAGAAAGAGAGAGAGAGAGAGTAAGCGAGAGAGACAGTGCAAGAAAGATGGATGGATAGAGGATGTAGTGCGGTCTGACACTGCTTCTGATAGCTTAATTTTTTGATCTATCATTGCTAAGAACATGAAGGTAAACCCTTTATATACTACTGCAATTTCTCTCTCTTTTCAAGAAACATACAGAAAGATAAACTACAATGTATAATTAATAACATTGCTGCTATTAGCAACAGTAATAAAGTAAAAAAATAAGAAGAAGAGGAAAAAAGTGGGAGAAGTGGAACCTGAAAAGGAAAAGAGGAAAAAATTAAATTAAAAAAAAAAAAAATGGAGAAAAGCCGTAAAAGGACACAACGTTAAAAGAAGAAAATTAGGTGGCCGAAAAGAGAAGGAACAAAGAGAGGTAAAAAAGTTAGAAAGTGAAAAAAATAGAGTAGGATATGGAGAGGGAGAAACGAAGAATAAAAATATAAAATAATAAAAATAAAATAAGAATAAAAATAATTAAGAATAAGAAAAAGAATAACATGAAGAAGCAAAAAAGGAGGAGGAGTGAAAAGTAAAAAGGGCAGGAGGAGGAGGAGGAGGGAGAAAAGAAATGAAAGGAAAAGAAGATAAAGGATGAGAACAACAATAAAGATAGAAAGTAAAAAAAAAAGAGGAAGATAAGTGCATGAAGTAAAAAATGACAAAAAGAGAGAAGCCTGTTGTTTTCTTTTTGTCTAACATGTCTATCTTTTTATTAACAATTCTTTCAAAGAAAGAAAATATTCCAGTGAGTCACGCTGTCTAGTTTTAAATAAAACTGCATAATGATAAAATTGAATAGCATTTTATCATCAACTGAACACAAATAATCACAAACAGAAACGGTCTTCAAACTGATCCTTGGGGGATGCCACATGCAGACAGCCACAAGACAAGAAATAAAACTAGATTCGATTCGATTAGATTAGATTAAACTTTATTGTCATTGTGCAAGGTACATGCACAGAGCCAATGAAATGCAGATGTTTTTCTGCCAATAATTTTATGTTAAAAATAATCATGATAATTTTCCAGAACAGCACATAGAAGAGATAATATTATCAGCAGCATATTCAGAAACTGCTTCTGCTGCTGGCAGCATTTTAGTGTGATGTCATCTAATGTCAACACGCTGTGTCTCTGACAACAGTCAGAGGAAATAAAAAGCAGCAAAATAAAATAACTGTAACGAAGGGTTTTAATGTGTAATCATTGCTTGTTTTATTATTACCACTCCATAGCCTATAGTACGTTGTATTGATTTAGCCGGAAAATGTTCAGGGAAAACAATATTAGCATTACTAGCAGTTAAATAAAAAAAAACAAAGGAAGATATCTTATCAGTGGAACGTGTGAAGCTGCAAAGGTTTTCATTTCCATGCAGTTCTATGTTTTAGGTCCTCACAAATAGACAAAATCAGAGCATAGACACACACAATAGTGGAGATCGGGTCGTTTTTTTCCACCAGGTTTCTGCTCTATACTTCTACTCTATACTATACTATATATGTCCATCCATCCGTCCATCCAACTGGGTGAAAAACAGGGGCACACCCTGGAGAGATTACCCGTCCATCACAGGGTCACATACAGACAAACAACCACACACACTCACTCATATAGACAATTTAGAATCACCAATCAATCTAACATACATGTTTTTGGACTGTGAAAGGAAACCGGAGAACCCGGAGTAAACCCACGCAAACACAGAGAGAAAATGCAAACGCCACACAGAAAGACACTTGTAGGGGATACAAACCTGGGACTTTCTTGGTGTGAGGCAACAGTGCTAACCACTAAACCACCGTGCTGACCTACTATAATATCGACTGAATTAAATCTAGTTAGTTCTTGAATCAATGCTGGAAATGTTTACAGGAATACGACAATTACTGTTGTACTGAAATGTTGTTGCACTGACCTTTTCCAGCAGGTATCCAATCACCAGGAAGCCTTTTCCTCCTAGCATCTGTTCCTGCATGGCTACCGAACTCTTCAGCAACTCCACCAGGAAACCCAGGAGACTGGCACTGTTACACAGTACATATAAATAAATACCATGGACCAGGAATAAAGGGGTAGTTTTTCTTTCATTCTGAACACTCCTATGATTGACTAACAAATCTAAAAAATAAAAAAAACTATCAGATGCATGTGCGAATTGTTGGGCTGGGCTTAACAGACAGTGATGCAGAAGCAGGCGTCGATCTTTTTCTGCGGAGGCGGGGCTTATCCACTTTATTACATCATTTAGTAGAACATTCCAAAACCTGTCATTTTGATCGACTGCTTTCAATAATAGCTGTTTTTAGAAAAATAAATAAAGTTTTAAAACTTACAGGATGTTTTTTATGGTGCAGTGAACTGTTATATTTAAATAAAAATCAAGAAAATGTTGAGTCCTTAGTTTATGACCCCAATAAAATAGAAAAAAATGCTTGTTATAGTTAAATGTTTATTTACCAAGAACACCTTAATTACCCCCACTATTAAAATGAACATTAAAAAACTGAACAATTGGGGGTTAAGAGCCTTGCTCAGGGGATCCAGCAGTGGTAAACTGGTGGTACTTGACATCGAACCCACAATCTTCCGATTAGCACTTCAACCGATGAGTGTGAAACGTTTCTTTAGCCAGGGTTAAAAGCAGGACAGGGGGTCTAATTTATTCGTAAAAAGCCAATGCCATTGTCCGTCGAGACCAAAGTCTACTGAAAGCCCACCCATTAGATGGATGGTATCGATGTCCGGCTTTTAATTGATTGAGTAAAAACCAATTAATTGGTACAGTCCTTTAGAGATGAGATTAGACATTTCCTGATATAAAATGCTGATGATAACCTGGGGTTAAATGTAGTGCTAAAAGCCATATAATTAGATGTTTATGACTCGGACAGTGGATACACATTTAAACTAAAAAAAAAAGGCATGGCTTTTCTGACTTTTGTAAATGACTCCGTCCTATAAATCACAGGGAATTGATTTCAGCTGCATCCTGCATTGTACACTGGTGAGGTAAGAAAGGGTCAGACAAGGTCACCCACCAAACAGTGCTCTCCAACTGACTCTCGCTTTGCTGATGAAAGTCGAGCTGGGAGAAAAGAGGGAAGAGCACTTGAATGCCCCCAATAGAGTGGATCGCACTGTGGATGGAGTGTGTCACGATCGCCTTCACGTCCTGCACAAGAAAAGACAAGTCACCGAAAATGGAGGAACGAATCATTAACACTGAATCACATCCGCTTCTTTGGAATAATTATTACCGAAAAAAGTTAAAACACTTTTACTATGGTGTAAAAGCAAGAAAGCACATTTGTGTGCAGTCATAGTAAATACATTTACAGCATTTGTCAGACTTACAGTAATCTCATTTATACAACTGAAGGTTAAGGGCCTTGCTCAGGGGCCCAACAGTCATGGCATGAAGGAGCTGGGACATGAACCCACAATCCTTAGGTTGGTAGGCCAACACCTTAACAATGCACCACTTCCCACAAATAAACAACGAGAAGGTAGTGTGATGAGACCGGATGATTTTGACAGCAGCATTTTTTTTATTGAATATTTATCTTTTATACCACAATAACAATTTTTTATAAAATATTTTTTAATTAATTTAAATTACTTACAGAAATGAAGTATATCTTAGCATATTTTTATGCTGTGCTGTTGTTTATTTGAGGATTTTTATGTCATACATTATTCCTTACAATTCTTACACCTCCACTTTGAAGGCTATGAATGTAATAAATTCATTGTAACTATAAACAGTTAAAAAGTGCAATAAACTAACAAAAAATGGTAGTTATTGGTGCCAGAATGTAATTACTTTTATGCGTAGAAATTATGGAACCAGCGGCCTCAAATTTATAAAACATTTGTTCAGAGATGTGCGAGGGGTTTTAGCGTTTTTGCTGTAAACGCATTTACTTAATTTGGCAACGCAACAGAAGCTTGTTGTCAGCTTCATCTAAATGTTTAATGTCTTTGGCTACATTTACACTGCACATCTTAATGCCCAATTCTGATTTTGTTGCTATATCCAATTTTTTCAAGGACCATCGCTTACATTATCTTCTAAAACTGACCCGTATCCGATATCTGCATTTACACTATACACAATAAAACAACCTAACGTAGACGTACTGACCAGAAAAGGAAGTAAAAAAACCACATTTATTTATTATGTTTTTACGTTAATAAAAAAATGAATTATAGACAAAACAGGTTGTAGATGAACACAATTAATAAATATTACAATACACAGTTGTAAGCTATATACAGTATATATCGCTCTTGGTGTCCACCGAAGTTGATGTCATGCGCCATCGTTGCTTATTCAGTGCTGTTTGAACTGCACTGACAGGTAAAAATCTGATCTGTCTGCCTACATGACAAAGACTAATTCACCTATCTGATTCATATCCGATTTATTTCCACGTATTAATGAGACCTGAATCCGATCTGAAAATACTGGAATCCAATGTCATTTTTTTCCTGCTTACAGGATAGCAAGTCATATCCCATCTCTACCAAATTGAAGGAAAAAAATCGGAATTGGTTCACTTGATACATGCGGTGTAAATGCGGCTTTATTTTGCACGCGACACGAATGTCTATACTTCTCAATTGATTCCGGTTTCTATGGGCTCCTAAACAGTGACATGCAAACCTGAGCACAGTGATCGGTTTCAAAGATTTAAAAATATTTTTATTTAAGAATAATCTTATTCAGCTACATTAAATTGTAATAAACATCCACAAAACGAATTACTTATTTAATCTCGAGCAGTATTAAGTTATTAAAATGAAAATGCAGCTTGGGGTGTTCCAGAGAAATTTCTCTGTCAAGTGTACATTTCTCTGTCAAGTGCCGACACTGGAGACTGCTTCCAAAAAAATCTTCTAAAATAATTTTAATAATAATAATTAATTAATTAATTAATTTATTTATTTATTTTATATAAAATTTGATAAAATATGTGAATATAATAATTTCTACAATATTATTTGCATCTGGAAAATAAATTAACACCTTCCGACCAATCGGATGCGAGTATCTGACAAGAGCTGTGGTTCAAGAATTATACCACATCTCTCTATAAATAAGCTGAAGGATCCCAGATCATAAACATCATACACACACCTGCAGCATGAGGGCGTGTGGAGAGTGGACGAAGATCGAAGCGTTGTCTCTGGGCGAAGACTCCAGACACAGCTGAGCGTCGGTAGCTTTAGCATTATAGGTGAAGCAGATGCTGTTGGCCAACTTCCCGTCATATAGCACCTGCTTATGATGCTCAGCCAGATGGATATCGCTCTCCGACTTAAACTTAAACGTGCTCTGTGGAGACAGGTGAAGTAAGATCAAGATCTAAAAGCAGAAAGATCTACTTATAGCAAGAGGAATCACTCAGTCCATGTCAAACTAACATGGCAGGTTTCTTTTACTCCCTGATTAAACTCTTCTAAAGCCTGGAGTGTGTGATGAATGATGAATTATGGATGGGGTAGGAGGGAAAAGCTGATAGAGGGCAGTTGTGCAATGCTGTAATTGAGTGATCATTTATAGTTTTGGCCCTGATGTCGAATAACTTGTTTAGTTTTTTTTTTTCAATCCTGATTCTTTTTCCTGAGATATTCAGGCAATCCAGATGTGACCACCACTAAATCTATAAACACATGTAAATTCTGCATGAACTGATTTTTGTCATTTGCTGTCATTCTTTTCTTTTGCTATAAATTCTGAGCTTTTCAATTCCAAATAATTAGTACTCTGATGTCAGTTGTTGAGATATGAACTGAGAATCAGACATAACATTGATGGTGAAAGTGAATATTGTTACTAAAGATTATCCGATATTGATTTTTTTAAGAATCGATGATTTGCATGTCTTGTAGGAACGATAACAGTAATAAAGAACCGATATTTATTGTTTTCGACAAACCTCCAATAACACACAATATATTAGTATATCATAAGTCGAATGGCATCTACACTAACATACGTATGTCAGAAAAGAACTGCCCCCCGACTGAGCCTGGTTACTCCCAAGGTTTTTTTTCCATTTTGTTACTGATGGAGTTTTGGCTCCTTGCCGCTGTCGCCTCTGGCTTGCTTAGTTGGGGACTTTTCTGATGTATTTCTGTAAAGCTGCTTTGAAATAATTACGACTTTTGTTGCTATATAAATAAAGGTGACTTGACTTGACTTAAAAAATGTGTTAATGCACATTTTAAAGTACTGCATCAGAAACCCTTCTTTTTAAAAATTTTTTACATGCGCTTGAGGTTGTGAATAAATTTAGACGTAGCGAATATTAAACCCATGTGACTAAACTGCGTTTCCACTTCATGGTGTTTTTCCAGTTTCTTAATAACGACATGGCTGCTAGCAGCAACAGCTGCATCCGGACAGGAAAACATAAGAAAAACTGCACTGCTCGAACATTTCTTACTTTCCTGATGGTTACTTATTAAATGTCCTGTCTCTATTATGTTTGCTTTGTTGAGTAAATTTTGACATAGCAAACATCAAACCCACGTGACTAATCGTCTGTTTCAGCTCCTTTTTGCTTGCCTTGTTTTATTAACTGATGGAACTTTAAGGGAATTCTTGTTAGCATGGAAGCCTGGCTAATGCTCAAAACAGAAATGAACTGAACAAGTGTTTTTATTTGTAAAAAAAAGGCGATACTGTAGTATTTCTCTTAATAAAAGAATTATTTTATTTATTTTATTTCTACTTTTATATCTTCAATTAAGGTAGAAAAAAAACTTTTAATCGGTTTAACAAACAGGTAACAAAATAAAAATAATACCAAAAGAAACATTTCATTGTGGTATAGATGTCAGGTTGAGCAGAACTACACTGTAGTGTAGATTTGTAGTCTATAGTTGATATGTTAAATAATTTAGCTGTTAATAACCTACCTCATCTTGTCTTATCCCATAGTAAAGTGACGTCGTAATGGCGGCCTTTTAGGCAACTCTTAATATAGCCACATATCGGTGGACCCGATATTAAAAAACCGATATCCAATTTTGAAAAAAGGTGTAAATATTGCAGAAATAATCGCTAAAACTAAATTATATGTTGGTTTTTAACTGTTACATATGGCTAACAGCAAATGTTCTTAAAATAAATCGAGACTTTTGCGTCCGGAATGAAACGCAGCTTGTATATTAAGTCTAATAAGTCTGTTTCAGACTGTCTTACAGTTATTTTTGTAACACACACACACACACACACACACTTTATGTTAGTCTTGGCATTAAGACTAATGACTGAGCCTTTTACTAAACACTCAAACTTTTAAACTCTTTTCCAGAGAGTAATCATTTTTAGCGTTGAGTATCTGTTATTACACATTACACAGTGATGGTTAATTTTTATTTTTTTTTAAGTGGCACTCGGGGCTTTAGTGTTTTGCAGTTTTATAAGTATTTCCTATCAAGCCTACCAAAAGTAATATTTCTGTAGAGAATTTACAAACAAAAAAGCTCAAATTTACATATTAATTAAATGTTAATCGTTTTAAATTATTATTTTTTTTCCTAAAATCTAATCATTTCTCTGGTCCACACCAACCAGAACACAGCAAGTCTTCATGTCAGCATCCAGGGGCTTTGTGCACAGGGGTATTGTCATGCTGAAACAGTCTCTTAGTTCAAGTGGAGGAATAATGTAACACATTTACATTTCCAGCATTTGGCAGACGTCCTTAGCCAAAGAGACAAGCATTTATCTCTTTTATACAACTGAGCAATTGGGGGTTAAGGGCCTTGCTCAGGGGCCCAGCAGTTGCAGCATGCAACGCACATCTCTACTCGCAAACAGGCGCCCTGTCGATTTTTCTAGCAAGCTTTTTAAGAAAGCTGTGCATCAGCTAATCAGAAGGGCTCGGCGGTGGAATTCCAATCATTATCATTAATGCTAAGAAAGATGGAGAAGAAACTAATCCCAGCTGTCAGTTCATAATCACAGCTGTACAACCCAGCTGTATGAGTCTATATCATATCTTCTGGTGAGCCTTAGCTTAGCATACGGTCAGGAAACATGCAGATCAGTCAGTTTTACCCAGAATACACAGGTTTGGTTTGGTTTGGTTTTATTCAGGGGGCATTCTTCTCCTTTCGGCTGTTCCCTTTTAGGCGTCACTACAGCGAATCATCTGTCTCCACCTATCCCTATTCTCTACATCCTCTTTACACACACCCACTAACTTTATCGCATTCATATACCTCCTCTTTGGTCTTCCTCTTTACCTTCTGCCTGGTAGCTTTATTTCTAACATCCTCCTACCAATATATTCACTATCCCTCCTCTGTACATGTCCAAACCACCTCAATCTGGCTTCCCTGACTTTCTTTCCAAAACATCTAACATGAGCCGTCCCCCTGATGAACTCCTAACTCCTAAGTTCCTAATCTTGGCCAACCTTCACACTCCCAAAGAAAACCTCAACATCCTCAGCTCTGCTACTTCTGCCAGTATCTCTGCCATCATATGTCTCATCACTGTCTCTAAACCTGTACTCATACCTGGTCTCACCACTGTCTCTAACATATCACTGTCTCTAAACCATACATCATAGCTGGTCTCTCCACTGTCTCTAAACCATACATCATAGCTGGTCTCACCACTGTCTCTAAACATCATAGCTGTCTCACCATACATCATAGCTGTCACCACTGTCTCTAACCATCACATCATAGCTGGTCTCACACTGTCTCTCTCTAAACCATACATCATAGCTGGTCTCACCACTGTCTCTAAACCATACATCATAGCTGGTCTCACCACTGTCTCTCAGCATACCACTGTCTCTAAATCATACATCATAGCTGTCCACCCTGTCCTCCCCTCTAAACCATCCAACATAGCTGGTCTCACCCTGTCTCTAAATCATACATCATAGCTGGTTCTCACCACTGTCTCTAAATAAACATCACTTAGCTGTCACTAGCTGTCTCACCACTGTCTAAACCTAAACCATGTCTCTACAATCATAGCTGTCTCCACCACTGTTACCTCTACCACCTGTCTCTAAACCATACATCATAGCTGGTCTCACCACTGTCTCTAAATCATACATCATAGCTGGTCTCACCACTGTCTCTAAATCATACATCATACATAGTTTGCAGATTACAATCTGTAGCTCACACGGTGTAGAAAAGGAGACGACTAAAAAAACGCTGCAGGTCTTAATTACAGAAACATTAATAACTGTTTTGAAAAGAAGCTGTCTCAGTTTTACCCACAGGACACAATTAAAACAAGAGCTCTATAAAAGCTGGAACAAAAGAAACAATGGCAAGCAAATTAAGGGCATTAGATTGTGTGTTGAAAACCCCACAGCAACAGATTTTATTTGACTTTTGGCAGAATTCTACAGGAATTTAAACACACTAAACCATTTTATCCGATCTCTCGATAGTTCATCAGATTTACGGTGAAGCCTGAACTCTTCCCTTTAATTGGAATTAGAAACGGGAGCTCTTAATGTTCATTAATATGTCGCATGGCTTATTTTACAAAGGAAAATGATGCAAAAAATTATTCAGTTTAGGATTTTCGTTCTTTTATATATAATTAAATGCTAGGGGGTACATTTTTTAAGGAAGTATCCAATTATTTAGCTGTGCTACAACATTACTAATGAAGAAATCATTAAGAACGGTTTTACCAGTGGCACAGTCACTGCCAAAAATCTTTATTTGCTACAAGTTGGCACCAATTTTTATTGGTGGGGACTAAAGTCAGCCAAGCCAAACATTTTATATACATACAGCTACAAAATGGCAAACAGCTGTGCCCAGGTGCTGTTACCCATCCTCTGATGTACAGTGGATTCTGGAGGCAAGAATTTATATTGCAATGTGAATTTTCCCAGAAGGAAAATGACCAATATTACCAATTTCCAACACTATAATCATCTTTTTGCAAATTAAAACAATTAAAACATACAAACAAATAAATAGACCCACGCCACCAATCTGTCATTATAGAAAATCCACATATTTTGGATTTTGGACGAATGGCAAAAGCAACATCAGTATCATGGATTGACCTGCTGAATAAAACAAAATGGTAAATTTTGTAAACTCGCAAACAATATTTCAACAGCTCCCAGACGTTCGCGGGACTTAGCCGCATTTGTGGGTTGTTCGAATGCCAAAAATGCCCTGTATTATCATGGTGAAAAATTTCTTACAGAAAAAAATCGTAAGCTGAGGTTCCACTGTACGGTAATAACTATAAATATTTACAAGCAACGCATCCATTTTGCGCCACCTAGAGGTGATTTTGAGAAGTTGCATATGCCACAGCATCAGCATTCCTGTCGCAATAATGAGCATCTTGATTGTTGACCCAGTGTATAGCTACTGTATGTCTCTAGCATCATTTATTTTAAAATGGCTACGTCTCAACACAGCTGAACACTCAGAGGAAGTGCCCTTGTCTTTATTCTGAGCTCTCAGACCTTATAACTGGGCCCCAGCTGATGGATGGCGAAGATCTGCGCTGGGTTGAGAGCTTCACTGAACACGTAGATAGCACCGAGCTGTCCACAGAACACACGGTTAGCATCAGCTGTCTCGGATGAGCCCAGGAAACATTTGTCATAGCTCTGTGATAGAGAGAGAGAGAGAGAGAGAGAGAGAGAGAGAGAGAGAGAGACGAGGAGGACGAGACAGGTGAGTAGAGAGACATGAGACGAGAGAGACAGTAGTAACGAGAGAGAGAGAGAGAGAGGAGAGGATGAGAGAGGACGGAGTGTAGTAAGGAGAGAGAGATGGAGGGAGAGACAGAGAGAGAGAGAGAGACAGAGAGAGAGAGATGAGTAAGAGAGAGAGAGAGAGACAGAGAGAGAGAGGAGTCGGAAGAGAGAGGAGACGGAGAGAGAGGAGAGAGAGAGAGAGAGAGAGAGAGGCCTGAGGAGGGGAGGAGAAGGAGGAGGGAGAGAGAGACAGGGAGAGAGGGAGACCAGAGGAGAGAGAGAGAGAGAGGAGAGGAGGGATGAGACAGAGAGGAAGAGAGAGAGAGGAGAGAGACGATAGGAGGACAGTAGAGCAGAGAGAGAGAGACAGAGAGAGACAGAGGAGAGGAGAGAGAGGGGAGATAGAGCAGAGAGAGAGACGAGAGAGAGAGAGGAGAGAGAGGAGAGAGAGAGAGGATGGAGGAGAGAGAGAGAGAGAGAGAGAGAGAGAGACAACAGAGAGGAGAGAGAAGAGAGAGAGAGAGAGAGAGAGAGAGAGAAGAGAGCAGAGAGAGAGAGACGAGGAGAGAGAGAGGAGAGAGAGAGAGGGAGAGACAGAGAGAGAAGGAGGAGAGAGAGAGAGACAGAGAGAGAGAGAGACAGAGAGAGAGAGAGAGAGAGAGAGAGAGAGACAGAGAGAGAGATGGAGGGAGAGAGAGAGAGAGAGAGAGAGAGAGAGAGAGAGAGAGAGAGGAGAGAGAGATAGGAGAGAGAGAGAGATGGAGGGAGAAAGAGAGAGAAGAAGAGAGAGAGAAAGAAGAGAGAGAGAAAAAAGAACAAAGTGGATGTTACTGATATTGAGGAAAAGTATGTAGGAGTTTTTTTTCAAAGCAAATAAATGAGAAAGAAGTAAACGACAGGAAATAATTTGTTCTAAAAAGTACATTTAGAGGCAAACACTTTAAAGGTGTAAAAAAAAAATACAAAAAATAGAAATTTGATCAGAACTAATCTAAAAACCAAATAACTGTTAAAACAACTAATCATGTGACAGAAACTGCTGAGGGTGCCATATCTTTCAAACACAGGGAAAAAAAGAAGATAAAATGTATTAGATGAGATAGAAACGAGGGTTGGTGCGTCTGTGAAGTAGACAGACGTTACACAGACCTGCAGAATTCTTATTTATTCCGGATTCATAAATCAGTCGCTTCATCTACCATTTTTATTGGGAACAAAACATACTGATCACTTCAGAGCAGCCGTCACTCCTGAAACAATCGCTTTAGTATTTCGTGAGAGGAAAATCTAATTCAAATTGACACAAAGAATGTTTTTTAAAGCCTCAAATAAAAATGTTTTAAACCAAGAATTTGCCCACTATTTGCATCAAATAAATCAATTACACTTTAGCTATAAGTGCAGCAAAAACTTTTTTATAGATATTAAACCTGATATAGGCAGCATGGTGGCTTAATTAGTTAGCACTGTTGCCTCACAATAAGAAGGTCCCGGGTTCGATTCCCAGGCAGGAGTCTTTCTATGTGGAGTTCTCCCTGTGCTTGCGTGGGTTTACTCCGGGTTCTCCGGAGTCCTCCCACAGTCCAAAAAAATGTTAGATTGATTGGTGATTCTAAATTGTGGCCCTGTGATGGACTGGCGACCTGTCCAGGGTGTCCCCCTCCTGTCTTTCACCCTTTCAGAGACAGCTGGGATAGACTCCAGCAGATCCCTGTGACCCCAAATTAGAAAATAAGCGGGTATTGAAGATGAATAAATGAATGAACCTGATATAATTCAACAAGGTGCTGTAATTAGTTAGAAAGGTAGTTCATTGCATGGTGAGGGTCTTTCCTTCAAATTTCTCACAAACAAAATGCTTAAACCATATTTACATTTACATTTACAGCATTTGGCTTTATCCTATTGTTAAACAGCAGGATGCCGATGACAGTTCAAGCCTCCGTACTATTAAGCTACCACTGTAGGGGCCTTGAGCAAAGCTATTAGCCCTCTTTCTGCTCTAACGGTTCTCTGTCATGGCTAAACATGCACTCTTCCTAAGCTGGGATATGGGGAAAAAATGCATTGTGCTGGAATCTATATTTGACATAAATAAAGTATTCTAGGCTTCTGGTTTCGATTGAGGGTTGAGGGTCATGCTGGCGCTAGTTTGGGGGTCCCAGGATTTAAACTCATTTAATAGTCCAACTATTTAGCTGCCACTTGTGTACTTCAGTGATAACAGCTACAGAGCCATAGAGAAGCCAGCTGAGATCTCTATGCGTACAAGTGGGTCAACAATAAGTAGGTCGGAATCAGTGGAACCTCAAAAACCAGTCCTGGTTTCACAATGAAAATAAGCAGTTTGTTGGAAAGCATTGAAAAACATTCCGAAAGGCATCAGGAACAACAGTTAACATTGAAATGCACCATAATCATCAATTATTCCATCACAAACTTCACAGGTATGAATAAAGAAACTCTCGAACTCTGATTGGTGAGGAAAAATACTTCTTCTGCTTAAACAAAAACACACACTAACTATTTAAACTGCTTTACGCCAGAGATCGACTGATAATTATTTTTTTTAACCAATGATATTTAAGATTTTTTTTCATTATATCAGTTGTGTAAAATCAAATATTAAATTTACAGAATAACTTTTTTAAGACTGCCATCTCAGCATTGCACTGAGGGGAGACGAGTCAACAACAGCGCTACGAGTATAAGCTTAGGCTTAAGAGTATAAGTTAAATAAGAGCTTCAATAAGGTAATAAAGGGGTTAAACCGATAGCTAAAAAATGCTAACTTTATATATATATATATACAGCATTTGGCAGACGCATTTATCCAGAGCGACTTACATTTGTCCTTACATATATATATATATATATATATATATATATATATATTATATATATATATATATATATATATATTAACAATTTTTAGGTATGGTTTAACCCCTTTATTACCTTATTGAAGCTCTTATTTTAGAAATGTTTGTAATTTTTGCAATTTTTTTTGTAATTTGTCATTTTTAGGATCAATAATTCTTTGGTTTGGGATATCAGTTATTGCTCACATCAAATATTGTTATCGGTTTTAAAAATTAATATTGGTCAATTTTTACATACACGTTACCACCCAATCAGATCTCAGACAAATATTTACTTTTGCTCACGGTATAAACTCAAGTGCTTAAAAAAAACAGATATAATTTAATTTTGGTTTCTTTGGATTGGCCAGATTCCAACCAGAAAGAGATGCTCATCAACACAAGACAATGAAAATGAAAGAAAAAAGTAAGCCAGACTTGGCCAAGACAACCTTTATCCAGCCAGATAAAAAATCAACAGGGCTTTATCATTAATAATAATTTAGCCCATTGTTTAAAGAATAAATATACACACCAATGTAAAGCATTCTAGTTAGCTAGTATAGTTACCAGATGTCGTTTTCTACATTTTCCCCTTTAATTGTATTCTTAAAACATGTTTTTTTTAATTATTGTGTGTAAATTTAACTTGGACATACTATAAAAAATGGTCAAATTAAGTAATAAACAACTGCATAAATCTTCTTTATGTTCCCTTGTTGGAACACTATTCGTCTTCTCATCTATCAGATCCTTTCTCAATTTCTTTTTAGGTAAGAAAGATTCTGTATTTCAATGATCTATTTGTTCCATGTGATATCACTTCCCTATTTCCATCTATCATGCTGACAAAGACTTATTCAAATAAGTGTTTTGTAGCACCAGAGGGATGAAGGCAACGACTCATGCTGGAACGGAAAAATCAGAAATAAGCATGCTTTGGACTGAGAATTGAGAGTCTAATTTCACAGCGCAGTGATGATCAAACAGCAGCTTCGGGCCAAATTAAAACCGAAGATGGATGTGGACAGAATGCACACTTACATCATTAGTGTTGACGTGCCAGGCCATATCGCCATACGAGACCAGCTGTCCATTGACGTAGCAGCGGATTTCGCTGTTCCTCCAGCGGTTGTAAATGTGCACGATGCTGATCATGTACCACTGCAGAGAAAAAAATAATAATTCAAAGCGTTATTGCAGTTTTAATTGTGCAACGTCTCATATTTTATTATGATAGTTAAAATTCATTTATTCATTTATTTATCTTCTATACTCGCTTATTCCCTAATTCAGAGTCGCAGGGATCTGCTGGAGTCTATCCAAGCTGTCTCTGAAAGGCAGTGGGGTACACCCTGGACAGGTTGCGAGTCCATCACAGGGCCACACACACACACTCGCTCCTATAGGCAATTTAGAGTCACCAATCAATCTAACATACATATTTTTGGACTGTGGCAGGAAACATGCAAACTCCACACAGAAAGACCCCTGCCTGGAAATCGAACCCGGCCCTTCTTACTGTGAGGTTGCTAACCTTTAAGCCACCGTGCTGCCTATTTAAAATTTCCAATAAAATTATTCTGGGACATAAATTTTTTGCACAATGACCAATTTAACACAATTAAGCACAAACTGTGGATCACAATGACTGTAGATCTTTAGCCTGATTCTTTTTTTTTTTTTTTACAGCGTAAGACTTAAACACTTAGCAAGGTGACTTCTCTTAAGGTGACCTCTTGTATTAGACCCATAAATTTCAAAGAGATAGAGCAGGCACCGCATCTAAGGCAATAAAAAGCTAAGGGTCTAAAATATAAATAATAGATCAGACACAGAAGGCGAAGCCAAAGGTGAAATCAGGGCTGTAGACAGTGTGATGGCAACATAAACACAATTCAAGCAGCTTCGGAGTTGGCAATGTGACAAAGCATTTATAGAAAGTTTTTTTCAGACTTGGGTTAGCTGACAATGATCACCTCTGTGTGTTTATGATTTGCTTTGCTTGCATGGACTCGAATTAAAACATACACTTGCATTTGTCCTCATGTCACCAACATGGAGACAGTGGGTTTCAACAAAATTGAAAAGCTTCAAAGATCGAGTCTTGTGTGAACAACTGCCACTATTGGAAATCCTACTAACCATGTACAGCAAATGCCACTTCTGGGTCAGATTCCTTCAACGGCAACACCACCTAAGCGTAAGGCTCATCGCTCAACC
Organism: Bagarius yarrelli; assembly: GCA_005784505.1. Lineage (NCBI taxonomy): Eukaryota > Metazoa > Chordata > Actinopteri > Siluriformes > Sisoridae > Bagarius > Bagarius yarrelli. Next base: position 2,491,847 of record VCAZ01000014.1, on the reverse strand, counting down.
TGACAAGCACACCAGTGCGTCAAGGCTTCCTTTTACAATGCTAATTATATTTCACACAAGATGTTTAGTCTGACCAAGGACAGAGTGGCTTAACTCGCTCCTCATGGGTAAAGCATGATGACCCATTTCTCTGCCTGCTGGAAGTGGACGTAGATCTCATTGCCATTTGTCATTAAGGACTCAGAGACAACAGGGTCACCAAAGAGTAGCAGCAAGATGAGTCCCCAGACTTCTTTATAGAACTGACTATTTGTCTTTTAAATCTGCTCACTAAATAAATAAAAGCCCTCATCAGTCCTTTCTCACTCAGGGAACACAACTTACTAGACAGTCTTATGACCAACACCAGAGGATAACTGTCTGTAACTGTCTGTACCTGATACTGTCATCTCCCAAATAGTCCTACTACCCCTGTTGTCAAGGTTTAACATACCCTTGTGTGTTAATGCATTGAATCGATCAAGGGGCAGTTGTGGTTTAGATGGTTAAGGTGCCGAGATGTTTATCAAGGTGGGGTTCCTAAAGGCCACCGTGATCACCCAGGTCTATAATGCAGCTGGCACCACTGCCAACTTCTAAAGAATGTCTTTAGGAAGAGTAGTATTACCTCATGTTCTCAATATTCCCTAAATTCCCATAATCCTCAGCAAGTCATTGTACATGTTAAAAAATAAATAGTCATTGTGAACCTTTGGCTTAGATTTTCAGCACTGTTGTTCCTCTTCAGGAGCTGCATCGCAACGCTTTGGATAGTGTTCCCAAAGCATTTTCAAATGTTCCCAAAGTGTTGTAACTCAGCTTGGGAACGCTATCCAAAGTGTCGTAACGCAGCGTCTCGTTCCTTCGCGGAACCATGGTTACATTTGTAAATTAGAGATGTTAACCTTTATGGAACTTGAGCCTTGTTACCATGCTTCGGGAACACTATCCAAAGTGTCGCAATGCAGCGTCTCGTTTCCTTAGGGGAACCATGGTTAGGTTCATAACCTAATAACCCAATTTTCTGAATTGAACACTACCGTTCCACCTTGCACACTTCTGGTCTGTTCTCACTTTGTCTGTTTAGGAAAAATCACTTGCTGCAAACAAGGACACAGCAGCTTTCAATGGGTTTCATTAATCTCTTACCACACAAGGTCATACTATGGGAAAACAGCAGCAGCCTTCCTCTTTCTGTGTTTTCACTACAGGAGCCTTGCTAATCTGGTACAGAGACTGACCCTAATGAAGGCTAGAGGACAATAAACACAGACTGTGTGGGGAAAAAAAAATAGATGAAGTTTTTAACCTTATATGTAATATAAAGTCTTTAAAAGGCTTGAACGTTCCTAATATAAAGTATAAAGGTTCAACCAGAAAATGTTCTAAAGCCTGGTTCGCTTACTCTTTATCAGTGCAATACATTAAAAAGTTTTCACTATTACCCTTCTATAAACTTTTCCCGCTGTATATACATGGATTTTTGGGAGCTGTTTGATAACCCCTATGATCACCCCTCGGTAAAGGAGAGCGTATACTATTAAAAAGAAGCTGAGGTACATTAAAAGATAAATGCAAAGAGTAAGCCAGCCCTTAACACGTCTTTTTACCCAAACGAGACTGCAGAGATGAGTATACTGTATAGTATCTCTGAATGGATTTATGGGCTACAAAATAACCCATATGGCAGATTTACCGGTTTTCGTTCCAAGAAATGAAAAAAACCCAAATACTTATACATCAGATTGTTTTCGGGTAAAATTGAAACTCTACCGAAATATATATTCATCTAATTTGTTTTTCCTGGTGAAGAACAACACAGAAATGTTTTTAGATGGACTCTGTGAGATCTCTTATTAGATGAAGGCATTTTTGATTCGATGCCCAGATACACTTTGAAATCCAATGCCAGTCTGCAAAAGTGCAGAGAGCTAACTGTTAAAATCAAAATCTCACTCTTCACTAAACAGAAGCCAAGTTGAGTTAAATGATGGATCGAAAACTTAACATAAGCATGCATATTTTAAACACATCCAGAGGGGGTAAAAGGCCATTAAATAAGCTTTAATTCCTTTAAACTCTCAATTCTATTAAATTGACTTTTAATCATTTACTTCCAAAGACCAATGAAAAGATCAATCCACTCTAGATTAGACATTAAAATGTTCCTTTCACCAAAAGTCCCGATGCGGCCCAGTATGAATTACAGAGATGATCTGGTGGATTGGCCTTCATTTCACTGAAATGGAATCAGTCGAACAATTCAAAATTCAGACGAAAATGAATCATCAGGAAGTTTTTTAAACTGTAAGTGAGAAAAGTTCTTCATAGAGTTAAGTTACCACACGTTCTTAAATCTGTACATTCTTTTTCTGTATTTTCTTTTTATAAATGAAATGAAAATATTTTTAGCTAATATTTTGCTACAAGTATAGTCCTACTTGTAGTTATGACTTCTACTGAGCATCAATTATATGTAGCACATAAAACAATTACTACATCTTGATCTTAATGGCTTAACATTCGCAAAAGTTGGTTTCTTGCTTTCTAACCCTAAAAGTGCTATGCAGGGTTAAGATCAGGACAGGACAGTTTGCATTGTGTAGAGGGGCATCGTAATTCTATCCATCCATCCATCCATCCATCTACATATCTAAACACACACAGACATTTACAGCATTAAGCAGATGGCCTAAATTTATCTCTTTTATTATAATACGGAGTAATTTGAGGTTAAGGGAATCGAACCCCAGTCGTCCAATTAGCAGTTTAAAACTGTGCTACCACTTCCCTACATATACAGTGGTACTCTTGACTTACGAGTGTCCCAACTAACCAGTTTTTCAAGATACGAGTCGTCTCTCGAGCTAAAATTCAGGTTACGAGATAGCTTCAGACACCCAATCGCTAGTTTGGCGTAGCGAACGCTACAGTGACTGCCGTAACACTCACCAAGAATTCTGTGTCTCACTCGATGACACACGCATGTCTGACTAGCCATCGAGTGAGACACAGAATTCTTGGTGAGTGTTACGGCAGTCACTGTAGCGTTCGCTACGCCAAACTAGCGATTGGGAGTCTATCTCGTAACCTGAATTTCTTAGCAAGCGGAGTCGTCTGATCTCCAAGGTAAATGCTGTACATTATACTTAATAAAACCAGTTTATTGCAGTACATCCTATTCTATTGTTTTTTCATACAATATTTGTTTAGTATATTTTTCTTATTTAAAAAAATGTAACATAAAAAATTTCTTTTTTGGGGGGGGACCCGGAACGAATTAATGGCATTTCAATTTATTTCAGTTGGGAAAATTGATTTGACACACGAGTAATTTGAGTTATGAGCTCCGTCATGGAACGAATAAAACTCGTAACTCCACCAGTTAGGACGTACGAGTTTTATTCGTTCCATATTTCCGTATACGGAATATATATTTCCGTTTTTGTGGAATTTGGATTCAGTTTTTAAAAAAGTGGATTTAGTAGAAACTAAACTTAAAATTAAACTGCCTACATCTACAGGACATCCATATTAATTTCACACTATAAAATGACTACGAACAAATATTTACCTTTCTCGGCTGGAAGTCATACTTCACACAGTGCTGGAAGCCTTTTCCTTTGGATTTGAGGGATGTAACGATCAAGCAGTTACCCACAAAATGGGCTGAATAACCCACACCTTTACATGTCCGAAAGCTACAGAAAAAGAGAAAGACAGACAAAGAAAAATACTATTTTATGCAAAACTATTGAATTGCAACAATAACAGTTTGCACAAGATTACTGCTCGGAGCAACATTATCAGTAAAACTCAAAATAATTAGATTGCTAATGATTTAGAAAAGCTTCGGAGTGAAGCACCCACACCTTTTTTCACTACATCACCCACGTTTCTTTAAATCATTGATCATGTCTGCTGCTCCTGTTGGAATACCCTGCCTCTCCAAATGCTAATATATGCGCCTTCAAGCTGCAGTGCCAAATTGTATTCAATTTGCTCTATCGCAGTGATTCATGCTCCACAGAGCAAACAGCCTGTTTGACCAGGCTTAGGAGTTTTCTACACTGGATATTAGCTGAGAAAAATAATTACCCTTTCATGCATTGTGGATACTGAACATTTCCTTACCGAGGCCCAAAATGTCAGAAGCCGATTTTTACATACGCAGTAGTTATTCAGATAACAAATATATATTATAATTAATAAAAAAAAAAAATTATTAATAATAATTAATAATAAAGTGTATTATAGTACAGCGGTGCCTTTACTTACGGGTTTAAATCGTTTCGTAATGGAGTTACGTGTGTGTTACTAATTGTGTGTTAAATCAATTTTTCCCATTGAAATGAATTGAAATGCTGTTAATTTGGTTCGGGTTCCCATAAAAAAAAAAGAAATGTTGTTTTAAGACACCAAAATTAAAAAAAAAAGAAAGAAAAAGCTACCTTAATTCATGAATATAACTTTTTACAAAACCTACACTGTTTTGCATAAAATATTGTATATATTTTTATAGTCAATATGTTTCTTTTAGAGTTTGCATGTTCTCCCTGTGCTTGCGTGGGTTTACTCCGGGTTCTCCGCTTTACTCCCACAACATGTATATTAGATTGATTGTTGATTCTAAATTGTGTGTAGCCCTGTGATGGACCGGCGACCTGTCCAGGGTGTCCCTCTCCTGCCTTTCACCCTTTCAGAGACTAGAGCAGATCCCCGAATAAGTGGGTATAGAAGATAAATGAATGTTTCTTTTATTCTACTTTTTATGTCAAAGACAGGTCCTGACAGTCCACCAGTGAGCCAGTGAGTAATGTAAATGTGACAAATAATGACTACCCCCGATGATCCTGTTTTTGCTCTGAGACGCATCCCTGTGTTAAACACCACTCAAATCTCACTATCTGTCACTGGGGCCAAACTTGGGGTAACTGTGGAAAATCAGGTTCTCTTCACAGAAGGAACACAGGTGCTTGGGTAATCTCTGGATTATTGTGAATATCTCATAATAAAAATTTTCCATTGTGCACCATCTGACCACCACAACTGACTCCATTGATTCTTTTCAACCTACCCAATTTCCTCATTAGTACACTAATATACTCTTCTATGGACTTCTAGAAGAACTGGAAAATTAGCCAAACTCTTATTTTAACTTATTCCAAATTCCTTTGTAAAAAAAAAAAAAAAGGCACTTAATTTACATATTTGGCATTTGGTAGGCTTACATTAGTCTAAAGTTAAAATTAAAGGGTCTTTAATTCAGTCAGGGGCCCAACAGTGGCAGCTTAGGGGTGTGGGAATCAAATTCACAATCTTCCAGTCAAGGAGCTTCCAGTCATCACTTCATTCTTAATACTAATTTTATTGCAAACTCGAATGCAGGTCACGAAATCCATTTTAGAGAGACACCAAATTTGATTTATGTGCTCATCATGACCCCTGAACCATAATCAAATTGAAAATACTAAAAGTTTCCATTATTTGACGTGGCCCTTTAAAAAAAACGGGTCTTTTGTAACGCTACCTGTTTTTATTGTCCGGAGATATGCAGAGATTGACAAGAAAAAGAGAAGTATGAAAAGAATGAAGAAAAAGAAGACATTTTATTAGTCATTTTATCATTTCAGTGTGCTTACTATGAAAAAGTGCTCAATAATACCCTCGGCCTATTTATCTCTGGCATGCTGCCCTGAAGAAATGGCGAATGTTTTTGCTTCTTGTGCTGCCAGAAATTGCAAGTCTTGGTTTCTGAGGGACTACGTTGCGTCTGGCACACGGACACAGCACCTTAAACAACACTGCCTCCCGACTGATCTGCACTTTAGACGCCTGCTAAACGCAGAACCTGGCTCTGTCATTTTTGGCTAAGATTGCCACATTTATCAACCCTCTTTCCCCCCTGCTGTGGTCTCGCAGTCTCTTTGACACATTTTAATCAAAACACTGCGAACAGAATTTACTGTAAGCTGTCGGAAAGACAGGGACGGTGCATGAAGTGTTGCTAAACAACAAACCTGCGGCAAATACAGTCCAAAACTCTTTTGTGTGTGTGTGTGTGTGTGTGTGTGTGGGTAAGATTTTACAGTAGAGTTTCAATCAATCAGTCAGTGTTTTAGACAGGCAGTGAAAAAGCTTTGTAAGTAACATTCTTAAATGTTGAAAAAGGAACAAATAATAAATTTAGAGTTTTGCGCTTTCAGGAAAGAACCAACAGAGGCGCTGTTGCAAAGCTGACTTCTTGTTACAACTTTAAACGTAACTGGAAATCGGCTGATATCAATTATTTTTGCATGTTTATGTGACCGACATTTACTACCTGTATTATCTCCGTGAAGGACACGTCAATAAACCCACCCGTATTCCGTTACAGCTTAGGATAGTTAGGGTTACTCCATTTCTCTATCATAAAAAAGTGGTAACTAATAAGGACAATTTAAATATTTTAACCAGACTTAAAATACTAATTCAAACAATTTTAATTAAACAGAACTCACAGTGGGTTATCTGTCACAGACATGTTAGGATTCTCCACTGTTCACCGCTCACTCTTCCCAGAGTACTGATTGCCTGCACACCTGCACCTTATTCCCCAATCACATGCACTCACCTATTTAAGCAACTTACTCCACATTTCACATTTGCATTTGCAGCATTTGGCAGATGTCCTTATCCAGAGCGACTTACAATGTTCCTTGTTATACAACTGAGCTATTGGGGGTTAAGGGCCTTGCTCAGGGGCCCAGCAGTGGTGGCTTGGTGGGGCTGGGAATCGAACCACTTCCCCCTACCACTACCATCGTCTGGTCTCAGCCATGGAAGTAGGACCCTTTCCCGTGTCTCTGTGACCTCCTAGCAAAACACCATGTGTATCTCAAGTTCTTCAGACTTCAAGCCTCCCACTTCAACTTCCAGACTCCTTCTGGTCCAAAAGAGTAAACTATATTCCAAGGGACTTTAAGTATCCCAAGTTTTCTGGATAATCCTGTGGTTTTTTTGTTAGTTGTTTGTTAAAATTACTCTTAGTTTTCTAAGTTCACGTTCCAAAACCTTTTTTGCTTTACTTCTGAAATAAAAGTGATCTAAAATGTACTGAGTCTGCTTTCCATTACATTATTAGCCGATATGCTAAATAAAACACAGCAATTAAAGCAAATGAAGTTTACTACTAGCACTGTGTCTCTCCTTACAGTGCAGTGCCATACACACTTTTTCTATATCGGTGGAGCTCATGAATAAAAGTTTCACATATTCGAGAAAAATATCAGTTAAACCAATTATCATTCGATCTCTAATGGTAACGTTCATTATGTCAAGTATATTAGTAATAAGCGTTAAATTATTGTTTAGGTTTTTATATTAATATTGTGAAAGATGCATATAAAAATAGAATGGCAGATGCTGTACGGTAAAAAAAAAATAGTTAATAAGAAAAAACTGCAGCTCGTCATGTTACTGAGAACCCACGAAGCGTGAACTCCTCTGTCCAAACACCTTTTCTACAGAGCGTTGACTGCTTTTATAAACGTCTCTTGGAAAAGGTTAACCTTTCATTCCCTGAACCTCTCTATGACTCAGCTGTTGCTAGACTTTACTACATACTACTGAAGTGTGTATTATCACTAGTCACACTGTTAGCATAGCTTTTTTAAAAGGATATAATGTTAATATAACGTTAAAAAATACCATTTGTGCTAGTGATATTAAATTAAGTAGGTGTCATTCAGACATTCAGCGGGTTACTACAAACAAGCAGAACCTACAAATGTTAGCTGGTCATCCTAGTAAAGTCAGCTGTTACTAAAATAAGCTATCATTTAGCAAAACTAAACAAACACTATGCATTAAGGCTGCGTTTGATTTTCTTCGACGACCCGCTTACATCATCTTGTAAAACTGACCCGTATCCGATATCTGCATTTAGACTAAACACTGCAAAACAACCCAATGTAGACGTACTGACTGGAAAAGTAAATAAAAACGGTTCGATAATCAATGGACGCAATGAACGAAGACGAAAATAATCATGTATTTATAATAATTCAGTATTTTGCTTCCGCATCATATTTAAAGGTCAGCAAAACAACTCTTTCTTTAGGAAGGGAAAAATAAATAAATATATATATATATATATATATATATATATATATATATATATATATATATATATATATATATATATATATATAAATAATTTTAATAAATAAATTATTTATTTTATAAAAGAAAGAGTTGTATGTTGTACTGTTTGTTTTGTCTGTGAAGAAAAAAGAAAAAAAAAGGAAAGGCTCCCAGGCTGTAACAAGCGCTTTCCTCTTTTTTTGTGTCCTGAATTAATGTCATGCGCCATCATCACTTATTCAATAACATTCGACTTGATTTGATAGGTGAAAATCCGATCTGTCTGTTTACATGGCAGACGCTAATAAACAAGTCCGATTCATATCCCATTTATTACCACATACAACTGAGACCTGAATTCGATCTAAAAATATCGGAATCCATGTGTTTTTTTCCTGCTTACACGATCGTCTGTTATATTCAATCCGTGCCACAAAAAGAAAGAAAAAAATCAGAATTGGGTCACTTGACACATGCGGTGTAAATGCAGCCATAGTCTCAGTCTTTCTCCTATAATAACCTCCAAACTACTGCAAAGTCTTCCCACCAGATTGTGTCATGTGACTGTCGGGATTAGATCATTCAGTCACAATAGTATTAGTGAGATCAGACATTAAAGTTGGGAGAGGAAAGAAAGTCATCCGAAAGATGTTCAGTTTAAAGGGGGTTGAGTCAGAATCAGGACTCTGTGTAGGACAGGAGAGTTCCTCTACTCCAATCAGAACACAGTATGTCTTTATGGAGATCAGGGGATTTGTGCACAGGGACATTGTCATGCTGGAACAGGGTTTGAGTCTCTTAGTTACAGCGAAGGAAGAATGTAACGCTACAACATACAAAGACATTCTGGACAACTGTGTGTTTTAGACTTTGTGGTAAATTGTCCACAAGCATAGCTTAGCAGGACAGCAGCTGGATGTGCTGGATGTGTGTTCGCGCCAGATACGGACTGCTGAGTATTATTTACCTACGACGTAGTTCAAATGTGCTGCTAATAGAAAAATGGAGTGATTAGATTTGCATTTTGAAATGGTTTCTGGGAAACTTGTTTACTGAGATTTTCCAGGCTGCGATCACTGCTCGGGGCAGCCTACCAGCCTGGTAAAGTTTTTTCTGGGTTTTTTTTTTGGTAAATTGCCGCAATATAAGAGAAAGACAGCTCTGAAATTGGATTAGCTCTGTACATCGACACCACACTGACTTTTCGGCTTGTCAAGAACATGAATATAAATAGGTTTGTACTGAGGCCGTATGGGGTTGTGTTAAAGTTTACACACCCAATGACGCCATTCTGGAACAAACTTCGGATGGGATTTCAGATCCAGAACATGGCACCTTCTTTAAATGGGTTCTTCTCTTTTTCTTAACTTTTATATCTCTACAGTACATGCCTTTCAATTGCCTACCACACACACACACACACACACACAGTGCTCTTCACCCTAGGGCTTTACCTCCTGCATCCTGGGATTTCTGCTGATAAAACTCAAAGCTCCCAGGCTATTTACGTAGGCGTTAATTACCCACAAGTCTCTACACAGAGCATTCTATCACTTATTAATTAATATACGCTCCAAAATTCGTTGCGGATCCGCGCTCGTATCCGTTTAATCAGCAAACTCTGACCTATTTCTCATTTATGTTAACTAATCCCACACATCAACTCAATCCGTTAACAAAGCTGACTCTGCACAGAAGGGAGCGGGATTTTAAGGACAACGATGTCTAAAAAACTGACAAAAACAAACTGCACTCGTTTAATCCTCTTAAAAATTCCAGCTGTTAACGTTTATTCTAGTCTTTTAATCTCCATACAGATGTGTACACCATGGGGTTTTAATCCCGTGGTGCGTGACCTTCCCCCAGGGGGCACCAGCACCTGTTAAGGGAGGCTTAAGAATTCAGAGGTGTATACCTGAGTAATAATATATTACTACATGCAATTTTTTTGATACCCACTAGGGACAATTTAATTAGTCCTTCAGCTCAGTACTAGGCATCTGTCCCGCCCCCAGCCGCTCTGGCAAGATTGTGTCAAGCTGCTGCAAATATATATATTATTTTCTTTTGTTTCCGCCTGCGAAAGCCTGCAGCTAAACTGCACAAGTTTTATTTTTACTGCTTCTTTCTGCTCTGTTAATTGTTTCTTGCTTCCCTTTTAAATACAAGCGATCCACCGGTGTCATGCGCTTCAGACATTTTGCCTCGGCGTGGGTCTCGTCTAGATTCTGCTCATGAACCATACAAGTGGTTCATGAGTAGCTTCGGTAGCTTCTGACCTTAAGTTTGTAAGTCTATTTTTATTTGATTTAGGTGCTTGATGCAGAAGATAATTAATTGTTTGTTTGTTTTTATTAATTTCATTTTAAGATATTTTCATTTTGAATATTTTTAGTGAGTATTCTAGTGCCACACTAGATTGCATATGGTCCCGCAGCCCCCAGGGGGGTGTGACTGTTGGCTGGCAGGAGAGGAATGGCGGCGCAGGTGGAATTAGACAATTAGGGAGGAGGGGCATGTCCTAAAAGGTTAAAAAAACCTTGGAGTTTATGACTCACCAGTAAAGGTAGGGCTTGTCCTTGTCTGCGTTGATGTTGTTTAGGGGATCCATGCGGAACCATGTGTTCAGACTGAAGCCGCTCTGGTAAGGCCACTTGGCGATGGGAGGTAACGCAATCGCCTGTTGGGAGAGAACATGGAAGGGGAGATTCGACAGTTGGTATCGGATATTTCTTCTTTGGCTTATTTGTACAGGTGGGCTTAAAGCCCAGCTGTGGCAACTTAGGGGTGCCACGTAGAGTTGCCCGATTAAACCCTTTAAAGAAGTGACTTGCTTACTGAAAGTAGTCCATACAGAAAAGTAGGACAACTAAGTAATATCTTACAGTTCTTTCTTTTTTTTATTATTTCTTACATTTACAGCATTTAACTTATGACTTTGTGCTTTTACACTTTTCCCGTTATCCCCCCTATTCATTGATTTCTAAGACCGACTTTCTGTCTTGACTGTCTTGACTGTGAAAAGCATTTCACTGCATGTCGAACGATGTGATATGTGATCAAATCAAGTTTAAATTAGAATTTTTGCTAAATAACAAAGTACTTTTAAGTTACAATATTTAACTGATGTCTGAGTTCAACTTACGGCTGCACAACGACCCGGAAAGTTGAAGTAGGCATCTGGTCCGTGTCTCTGTGGCATCTGATTCAGGACAGTCAGCAGCTTGACGGCGTGTCTTGGCTGCAGACAATTCATACAGAACAGAAGATTAAACCAGCGTACGATTACTGGTGGGACGTTTTACAGTACCATCGCTGGTACTGTCAAGGGGACATTCTTTGTACCTTATTTATTATTACGTCTACATTTATGCGACTACACATATTATTTATTTTTTATTTTATCGAGCACTGATCAGTTTAGGGTTAAATGTCTTGCTTAGTCGCCCAGCAATGGCAGCATGGTGGTTGTAGGATGCTGAACCCACAACCTTCCAATCAGCAGTCCAACAGTTTATCCACTGGGATACCACTTCTTTTAGCTTGGAAACCGAAAGCCCTTTGGGTATAAAGTGCAGAGTAAATGCCACTAGGTGGCAGTTACATTTGGAAATTTGACACTATAACACTTCTGGAGTTCTATGTAGAGATAGCTGTGCTCTCGACGTCTTTACTGTGACAAATAGTGGCATCGATACGCTGTCAATAGCTCTCGTGTTGACACCAGCAGGAAGTCGATATCAGCACGACCAAGGGCTCTTCTGTTGTTCTTCGGTCTCACGAGACTTCTGCTAACTGACGGAAAAAGAATCAGATCTTACCCACAATCCCCCCTCTCCTCTGAGCATACTGAAGAGCAACTTCAGCTCCTTCACAGTGATACTGTAGCTGGCCAGAACTCCCAGCATGTCCACCAAGAGATCTGAGAACATAAAAGAAAGGGAGAGAAGGAGAGAGAGAGAGAGAGAGAGAGAGAGAGAGAAAGAGAGAGAGACAGACAGACAAACAAAGAGAGAGAGTGAGAAAGACAGACAGACAAAGAGAGAGTGAGAGAAAGAGGTGTGAGAGAGAGAGTGAGAGAGAGAGAGACAGACAGACAGACAGACAGACAGGCAAAGAAAGAGATAGACAGACAGGCAAAGGGAGAGAGAGAGAGAGAGAGAGAGAGGAGAGCAGAGAGAGAGAGAGAGAGAGATGAGAGAGAGAGAGAGAGAGAGAGAGTGAAAAAGACAGACAGACAGACAAAGAGAGAGAGTGACAGAAAGAGGTGAGAGAGAGTGAGAGAGAGAGACAGGCAAAGAGAAAGGATGAAAGAAAAAAAGAGAGAGAAAGGCAAAGAGAGAGGGAGAGAAGACAGACAAGGAGAGTTCGAGAGAGAGAGAGACAGACAGACAGAGAGTGAGTGAGTGAGAGAGAGAGAAAGAGAGAGAGATATTTACATTTGCAAACTGTTTTAACAATACAATAAAATACAATAGAGTATAACGTGGAAAAAGACAAAAAAGAAAAGGAAAAAGAAATGAAAATAAATTAATGAATTAATAATAAAAAAATTAAATTAAATAAACATTTTAATTGGATGAAATGGGCTAACATGAACAATTAAGATGCAGCAGAAAAGGTTTTCTACAAAAATAGATTAAGCGGGCGTGAGAAAATCAAGAAAGGGTTGCCAGACAAGAATCGAACCCGGATTCTCTGCATAGTAGTCCAACACCTCAGCCACTGCACTATTACCTCCCCCATTCGGGTGGAATTGTGAATGTGATGGTAAACCAGGAACTGAGGCACAAATGCACTCTTTCTGATTTACTATAAATAAAACACTCCTGGTCAAATGTGTGTGTAAAGAATGCAGATATAAAATATGGAACCACCAGTAATCTGAGTGCAGGTAGCCAATTAAATGATAAATTTAAGCTTCTCTATTACCTCCGTATGTTTAATCTGCCTCTAAAAGATTGGCTGCCTCACCACACGTCATTGCGGGTGAGAATTTCCCCATCCGATTTCTATGCAATAAACAGTATGAATAGTTCTGGGTTTTTTTCTTTTTTCTCGGCAGTCTAAATCACAGCCAAGCGTTAAAAACACATCAAAAATTCATGGAAAAATGCCATGACATGAAAATATATCCATCAATTACAGAGGAAGAAGAGAAGAGGGGCAAAAACAGGTCATTCGTTTATGTCATTTATACATAACGGGGTAAATGTGATATTCCTCTAATCTGCTATTCAATCTCATTACGAAATCATCTGCGACTAATCAGACCTCTGTATTAATCTCTCTCTCTCTCTTTCTCTCTCTCTCTCTGTCCCTAAGCCTACGTCCCTACTGTGAAAGTGATATCACCCTAATCCACATTTTTCCAGAGAGAGAGACAGACAGACAGGCAGACAGGCAAAGAGAGAAAGTGAAAAAGAGAGAGAGAGAGAGAGAGAGAGAGACAGGGCAGACAAGGAAAGAGAGTGAGAGAGAGAGACAGACAGACGGACAGACGAGAGTAAATGAAATAGAGAGAGAGAGAGAAAAAAGAGATATCACCCTAATTCACATTTTTACCCCTCTTTCTCTCAGACCAAAACACCTTTTATGCTCCACCAGCGTTAATAATTCACCCTTTTGCAGTTTTTTTCTTGTTTTTCCTGCCTTTATATCTGTATATAAGTTCAAAGCGTAAAACTCTTTTGTTTGTTGCTTTAAGCACTGTTCATTTTTTTGTGGTTTGTCAGACTTTATGAACTTGATCCCCATGTTTCACTGCAGACGCCTCAAAAAACGGACACTCGTCTAGACGACTCGTCTGGAGTTTTATATCAACCTGTGACACGTTCAGTAACGCATTTTCTTGCTCATTGGTAGCTAGCAGCAAATAAAACATCAGCGACACGTCATATATACACCTCCTTTTTCTTAATTACTCCATAAGTTCCTCTTCTTGCAAATCTTCCAACACCACCAGAATGTCATTGAAGAAAAAAAAAGTGATTGCAGAGGCCGTTGATAAACATGTCAGACTAGCGATAAAAGACAAAGACGATAAAATTTCGCTGTAGAATTTTAGAAATCGTTTAGGATTTCAAATTTGGTAGGCAAATCGTAGGCAAAACTGTAGCGTGTTTATGTAAATTTACGGAATTTGTGATTAGAGACTCATTAGGGGAATCAGCTTCTGCTGCAACACACATTATTCTAATTAAGAAAGTAGGTGACTTTAATCCATGTCACTGTTATTAAAAAGAAATTCTAAAAAAATAATAATTAATTGAAGAAAAAAATAATTAATTGATTAAAATGTAATTAACGTCAAACAATTAATTGATCCGAGCTGGAGGACTTCAGTGTGTACAGTAATGTGAGTGTGTGTGTGTAGTGATGTATGTACAATTACAGATACAGTGTAAGAGTTCTAGCTAATGCTAACATCAAACAAAGTGTGATCTTGTGTAATATGATCCATCCCAGGGGCAGCAGGGTGGCTTAGTGGTTAGCACTGTTGCCTCATAAAAAGAAGGTTCGATTCCTGGACAGGGGTCTTTCTGTGTGGGTTTGCATGTTCTCTTCAGGTTTCCTCCCACAGTCCAAAAACATGTATGGTAAGTTAATTGGTGCTTCTAAATTGCCCATAGGAGTGAGTGTGAGTGTGTGTGTGGCCCTGTGATGGACTGGCGACCTGTCCAGGTTGTACCCCTCCTGCCTTTAACCCTTCCGATTTGGCAGAGATAGACTCCAGCAGATCCCTGTGACCCTGAATTAGGAAATTAGCAAGTCCATGCCTCCGATGTTCCCATTCCTAATCTTCTCCAACTTCATCACTTCCAAAGAGAACTTCAACATCTTTAGCTCCGCTACCTTTAACTCCACCTCTAACACTGTCTCTAAACCATACAATATAGCTGCTCTCACCAGCGTCATGTACAACGTCCACTTGATTTTGGCTAACTGGTATTTTTAATTATTTTATTATTTAAAGTGCAGATCTACTGGGATAATCACAAACTTCAGTTTCTAGTTCTACCCAGAATTAAATGGAACACTGGAGTGTATCCCAAGAATCATTCTGGATGGAGTACCAACCCAACACAGGACACAATCTCTCTCTCACACACACACACACACACACACACACACATGCACACACACTACAATCAATTAGTCCACAATGCATGTCCTTGGACTGGGATAGGAAATCAGAGTACCCAGAGGCAACCCCTCGAGCACAGGAAGAAAACACACACACACACACACACACACACACACACATATTGGGCAGGTACAGGAACTGAACCCTAAACTCAACAGTCAAATATGCTAGAAAAACCCAAACCACCAGAATGATTCTCGCTGACCGGAAGGTTTTACCTCTAATCAGCATTCTTTACGTAAGAACCAATAAAACACAACTCAAACATGTAAATATACAACAAGAGCATTTGAGCTAAGAAAAGGAGTCTGATGCTACACTCAAACCTGATAGCGGAGTTAAAAAATGATTGGCTGATCTGTTTTATCTAGAGGTTTGCTATAAAATGCAAAGAACCGAATTGATTGTTGTCCAGTGTGTTAATGAAAAACATGAACCAAACTTTTTTTTGGCCCATTCTGGAAACCATTTGGTGTCGATTTTCAGCATTTGTCATGTCACACTCCACAGTGGTGTTTGTGAAAAATAGCCTGTATAAAAGCAGACAATCTGGTCAGTGTGTGTTACATTCTTAATAATACTTTTTAACAAAATTCCAGGCAATATAAAAAAAAATCCAATGGGTTTTACATAGAAAATTCTTTATTTTTTCAAGTTAAGGAAAATGGAGTTTCTGAGACTTGAAGGATGTTGGGGTTGGTACTAGTATGTCTCACCTTCAATTGGTGGTTAACATAAAACTGTTTTTTGTAGTGATACAGGTCGCCAGTCTATCACAGGGCCAGACACACACACACACTCACACTCACACTCCCTCCTATGGACAATTTAAAATCACCCATCAATCTAACATACATGTTTTTGGACTGTGAGAGGAAACCCGGAGAACCCGGAGTAAACCCACACAACAACAGGGAGAAGATACAAACTCCAGACTGAAAGACCCCTGTACGGGAATCGAACCCGGGGCCTTCTTGCTATGAAGCTACCGTGCTTGTAGTAATATAAAAGGAGGTAATGTTTCAACCAGTCCACTAGGGGTGATATATTTATAAACTGATCCAAACAAACGAAATAGTTTCTATCTTTGAAGTAAAAAGTGATTTTTGACCAAGTTCTGCTCTCTGAGACGTCTCAACTAGTTGTAAAATTTACTTTTAATCTTTTAATCACTAATATTTTAAGGTTATTCAACAGAGGTAAAAATGCAGGCCGGCGCCACCGGGTGACAAAAGGAGGCATTGCATCCTTGCATCTGATTTGTGTCGCTTCATTTTTTAAAAATTTAATTTAAAAATGAGGCTTTACATAAAAATACTTCCTGAAATTTCATTGTGGGTTTACAAGACTAACTGAAAGAAAAGAAAATATCTCAAGGTTTCGTCTTTATCTATTTATTTCACAGAATTACAAGGGATTTGTTTTGGTGATAGAAGCTTTCAGTTGCGCATTTTTAAGTAACATAGTAATTAAAAGGTAAAAGCAAACAAAAGAAAATAGAAGGTTATTGCAAAGTTTATATAAAGAAAAAAATAAATTAATAGATTGTTAGTATAATGATTGGACAGTAAGGGGTAAAAGTAGACTTGCATAACAATTGCTATTGGCTACCTGTCTATGCTGTGCAAATCTCACTTAGTCTTGTGTTTCTCAAAATTAAAATGCATTAAGTTTAATTGATGTAACATGAAAATTGTTAACTATATTTGTGCAATAAGACAAAAATCTTTTGTTGAGTTTGTAAGCTACCTTCTCCATACTTTTAATATGTTTTTTTAATTAAAATTAAAACTAAAGTTGTATTGGTTTTGCATATATAGTGTTTTAGGAAACACTTTATTAAAAAAGATTGTCTTAAAGCAAATGTCTCTTTTGCTTTAAAGTTTTAATTTTACTTTCCTCCCTAGGGACCGTTTACATATCATGTCTTTTTCATGCTTTAGTTTGCTACTTGTAGATGTAGACGCGAAGCAGGTGCACGCAAATAAAGTGTGACGCGGTCTCAGCTCTCCCAGGTGAAAAAACAGCTCAACTATTCAGAATTCTGCAAGCGCAACACGGGCCATGTGACAAGAAACAACAAATCAGCTTAACTTTTCCATTACACTGAAAACCTCGGCAGAAAATTGGAAAAAATGTTCTTTTTATTCTGAAATGAATCCTGTAGCAGAGTTACAGCAAGGACATTTCAGTGATGGACATCCACTGCTAAATGTTTTTTATTTGTTGTAACAGACACCTCTGGAGCACAAATCTAACATTTTCACAGGTTTTTAGGCTTAACTCAACTTTTAGTTTTTAACTTTTAACTATTTGCTTCTGCGGCTGCGGCTGGAAAAAGGTGTCCCACTGAAAGAAAATAGTTCCTTGTCTTAATTGATATCTAACCTGCTTCGATAAAATTCTTTTTTTATACTGATGTGACCAAAATGTCTCCTGAGTCCATTTCCAATCCCACAGCCAGAAAGGAACACTAGTGCACTGCTACAAAGGGGTTCATGCTAATCAGACATCACTTGAATTCCACACTCTATGCCTACTACGCCCTCCCTTCTACGGCTATAATTTTTTTTTCATATTTTTTAAGCCGCAGTGTAAGTGTATGTATCCTGAGTCGTACCTGCAATCATGTCGTCAACTGAGCTCATTCTGAGCAGCACAATCTGGATCAGTCCCACTTCGGTGCAGGTCTGCAGGTTGCGCATGCTCTTGCGCAGCATGGCCGTGAACATGCTCCAGATCTCGGCTTGGCACATCTCCTGGCAGTGCTCGAGAAGCTCCACCATGCACACGATGCTCTCAGCATCCTGGATGATGAAGTTCATCTCCAAATCGAACTCACCTCCCACCAACTGCAGAACAAAACAAAATAGATGAGCGCGATAGAACGGAGAGAAACGGAGAAAAGAAGCATTCAGGTGTTTATTAGCGCTCAGATGAGCAAGAAAATAGATCAAATTATATAACAGCTTATAACGACACCCCATATCGTATGGTATTTCTGCTTAACAAAGATGATTAGAAATTCTGATGGATAAAAAGGAACGATTTTATTCTTGTAGTTCACCAGCCATGAAATTGACCACTTTAGTCCACGCCAAAGACCCAAAGTAGCCCTGAGCTTTATCCCTCAAGCCGAAGGCCAGGTATGTGGAAAACAGGCAGTGAAATGTTGCAGTAATATATGCGAGATAAACAGACAGTAGTCTTGCGGGTTTTGACAGCTGTGTAAACCTTGATAGATAGATGGAATTGCAGGTGTTATTATTCCAGCAACAGACTACAACAAAGCCACGTCTCTTCTTCTTCTTCTTCTTCTTCCAATAATCTGTCAAAGATGAGGCTGATTCTTCACTACAGCAGCAGTTTACCTAAAGCATACGTGTCAAACTCCAGGCCCGTGGGCCACATCCGGCCCGGTGTACAATTATATCCGGGCCGTAGGATCATTTTATAGATTTTTTTTATTGGTCCAGCAATATGAAGCACCGATAACACAGCGGAACAGCTGCCTTACCGAACGATAGGCTACCTACGATCATTCCAGCATCAATTATATCAATTAAGTGTCTGTTTATATAAACAACTTTAATTTTAAGTCAAAGCTAGCCACTAATAATGTCCAAGAGAAAAGCGGAATCTTAAACCAGAGCCTTTTAAAACCGGTGGATGGCTGAGTATATGTTTACTGACCTTATCGGTAAACCTGTGTGTCTTACTTGTGGATCTAATTAGAAAATTTAATCTAAGACAAGATTACGAGACAAAACATTATGACAAGTTGAAAAAAAACCTGAATACAGAGCAGAAGCTAAAGTTTATTTAAGTCTGTTTAATAAATCTAGATTTATTCTGTCTGGCGCCCCTGTGCGATTAAGTAAATGTCTTTATTTGTCACATAGACTTTACAGCACAGTAAAAAAATTTGTTTCTTCTTATATCCCATCTTAGGAAATTTGGGGTCAGATCACAGAGTCAGCAATGATACAGCACCCCTAGAGGAGGAAGGGTTAATTGTCTTGCTTAAGGAACTAACAGTGGCTGACTGGCGATGGAGCTCGAACCCATGTCTTCCTGGTCTTTAGTTCAACAACTCAGCGCCTTAACTATTTAAGCCACCATTGCCTAGAGGATTGGACTGACTGAAGCCTTTTTAACTCACATCTGGCTGGAAAACAGCTGGGTCTAATGAGTCTAATGACAAATAGGCTGTCGTTTCAGTCATTTACATTTCTGGCAGTTGGCAGAACTTCCGTTTATCTTATTTTTTAATCCAACTAAGCAGTTGAGAATTAAGGGCCTTGCTCAGGGGCCCAGCAGTGGTTCTGGGAATTAAACTTCTAATAATCTTCCAATCAGCAGTCTAAAAAATTACCCACTGAGCTACTAATTCCAACTATTTTTGTCTTAGCAAAACAGGAGGCTAAAAACGACAAGCTAATCGGCAGTTTTTATCGGTTTGTTCAGCTACCGAAACATTTCCTAACTCAGGCATTTATTAAAGCTTATAAGCTTCTCCAAGCTGCTCAACTAAAATGTGAGAGAAATCATGTTTAATCATATAATTATCTGCTCCAAAAGCAAAAACAAACACTTACTGAAAAAGTACATAATGATTTATCATCGTGACAGCTTTCTCCAAGAAGAGCTGCACTGCAGGCATAAGAACCAGCTGCTGAAATATGATGTGAATTAACCCTTACATGTCTGGATATTACTCCAACCATTTACCCACCCCTACCTAAATAACCCCATGACTAATTAGCCACCTACCACTTATCGTGACGAGTTAGTAACACTCGTCATAAAAACAAAAAAGGTTGTTAGATACTGTAGATCGATAGATAGATAGATAAAAGTTTATTTATTTTTGATTGATGCCTTTACTTGATTTTAGCTCAGCTCATTCTTTATCTTTGTCCAAGACTCTAAACAGAGACAACTAGGATTTTTCCTAAAATATCTAGAATGCTGAAGTATTTAGTTTCTAGGGCTTAATTTATTTGATTGGTTGGTTTGTTTTGCTTGTGTGTTTGTTTTAAATATTTGATTTGTTGGTTGTTTGTTTGCCTGTAGGTTTGGTTGGGTAATTAATTTGTTTATTTGCTTGTATGTTTGGTCGGTTGGTGTTTTTATGTGTTTCTTCGGTTATTTGATTGTTTGTTTGTTTGTTTGCCTGTAGAAGTGGCTCGGTTGGTGTTTTTCTTAAGTGTTTCTTTGGTTATTTGATTGGTTGTTTGTTTGCCTGTATGTTTGGTGGGGTATTTGATTTGTTTGTTTGCTTGTATGTTTGGTCGATTGGTGTTTTTCTTATGTTTTTGTTTGGTTATTTAAGTTGGTTGTTTGTTTGCTTGGTTATTCTATTTGTTGTCTGTTCATTAATTAGTTTTTGTTTGTTTGACCATTTTGGTGGTTGGTTGATTACTTGTGTATTTGTGTAAAGGGGTGTTTGATCTTCCGTTTGTTTGGTTGCTTGTTTAATTGGTTAATGGCTCTTTTAGTTTTCTCAGTCACAAATGATGAAGTAATTAATACCTCTGAAAAGCAGGAAGTGTTTAAATGTTATCATCCCAGACAGCATACATATAAATGCCAGCAGTTTATTTCTTAGCAACACACAACAAGGTTCTTTGTTCGTTTCTTTTCAAGCCAGACTTGAGTATAATGTGTAATTTAAATGCATTAATGTCATACAGCAAAATTTATGAAATCTTCTAAGCTGATTTATATTCAATCTTTACGCTTTCAATTTTAGACAGTCAGAGTCAATCCATCATTTCTTCACACTTCCACAACAACTATCTTCCATCAGGGAGTCGTTTTTGTGTGACTACAATAAGAAATAAAAATAATATTTAAACTTCTCCACAGTTAAACAAATCCAATATTAAAAACATGCATTAAGAGTAATGCAAAACAATGCTGTGTCAAAGTCTAACGACTTAGCTAGATAAAAATAAACTCTTATATAAAAATTACTTCTTCCAGTAGTAATAAACAAAACATGGTTAAAAATATCTAAATGATTTTGCATCCAGTTTCTGTCTGTGTGTCTGTTTTTATGGATTTGATTTGACTGTTTAATTAGTTGGTTGTTTGCTTATATGTTTGGTTATTTATTTGATTAAATGGATATTTAGTTCGTTGTTTTGTTGGTTATTGTTTGATTCTTTGGCTGGTTGGTACTTGTTTGCTTGGTTTTTGTTTGATTCTTTGGCTGGTTGTGATTGCATGTTTGTTTTTGTTAATTCTTTGGCTGGTTGGTGGTTGTTTGTGTGTTTGGTTGTTCTTTTGTTAGATCTTTTGATTGTTAGTACTTGTTTGCTTGTTTGGTTGTTTTGTGTTTCGCTTTTTTGGCTAGTTGGTACTTGTTTGGTTGATTTCTGTTTGATTATTTGGCTAGTTGGTACTTGTTTGGTTGATTTCTGTTTGATTATTTGGTTGGTTGGTGGTTGTTTGCTTGGTTTTTGTTAGATTTTTCGGCTGGTTTGTACTTGTTTGGTTGATTTTTGTTTGATTCTTTGGCTGGATGGTGGTTGTTTGCTTGGTTTTTGTTCGATTCTTTGGCTGGTTGGTGGTTGTTTTGCTGTGTATGTTTGTTTGGTTGTTATTTTGTTTGTCTTAAACAATGCTAATGCTGATTAGTGTGTTAACAAGGGAGGTATCATTAAAAACTTGGTCATACTAGGTAGTTTAAGCAATACTTTTATAAGGAATGTAAGTTGTGTATAATGTTAAATATATACAGTGATTTTTGAATTATAATTTTAATAAATAAGGTTGAAACTGTATCATTTAAAACTGATTTAAATATGTGGCTTTTGTTTTAGGCTTTAGTTTTAACTCTGGTTTGCATTTAGGCTTTGATGCACATCTTACAGTAAACTCTTGCTTCTCTAACTGCCTGAATAAATTATATACCCCAGAAGTCCTGCTTTATAAACAACATGAAAACCTTACTGAGGCTAAATTATATTTTGGAGTAAAAACCACAAAAAGCAATCATGTCTTTAAAAATTAAGGAGACACTGTACGTTTTGCAGCTTCTCATTTTAAAAGCCACCTTGACATTGGTGAAAAGAACAAGATGTACAGGGCAACACTGACACTTATTAAAATTCCGTATCAGCCAGGACTTTACATTAAAAAACCTTATAACAAATGAAAAAAGAAAAAAACAATCTCTTAAGAAAGTAATGGCGTATTCAGAATGTTAATGTGCCCGACATTTGATTATAATGGCTTAAAATTAATCCAAGGCTATCAAAAAAAAGAAAGAGAGAAAAAGGAGAAGCAAGAAAAAACATAAATTACGACCCATCATAAGGTTTAATAACTAATAACAAAAAATGATATATTACATAAATATTATATTATATACAGATTCATTGTTGAAAGGTTGTCGAAGGTTGTTGTGTTAATTTTTACATTTGTACCTGTAAAAGCTACACATTGTCATATTGTCAAAAAACCAGAAACAAACAAATAAACAATAGAACTGGTCTACGAACAGACCTGAAAAAACAAACAAAGGTACTAGGATAACCATTTTATCTGGATAATTTTCTGGAGACATCCACTGTTTGAAAAAACCTAGAATTAAAATTATAGACTGATTGTTTCTTTGTCAATGGACAAATTATAAAATCAGCAGTGGATCAAATAATTTTTTTTTCTCACTGTAGTTCATGTCTAAGAGTTTACAAATTAAAAAGGTTTTTCCAATTTCTATTACATAAAGGAACCAGACTATTTTGCTCTCTTTCACCTCATCTGTTTACACCAGCAATTGAGCCTTTAGCTGAGACCATTAGAACCCATTCAGGTGTTAAATTGTTACAAAACCAGAGGTATCGATAATAAAATAGCGTTATACGCTCATGATGTGATTTTATTTATTTCCGAGCCCTAGTCATAATGTTCCGAATATTCTTAATTAGATAAATTTTACAATATTTTTTGTAGGTTACAAAATTAATTGGGACAAGACGGTGCTGATGCAAATTCACACCAAGTTGCCTGAAGTTGCATCAGAACAGCTCACACACTTAGAAATTGAAGTATCAAAAAGTTTAAAAAAGAAAACTTAAAAAAAGGGAAATTTCTGAAGAATCTATAATTACTATTTCTTTGTGAGGACATAAACGACTGCTACACCTCTTACTACCACCGCTATCATGTCACAAACCATCAATACTATACTAAAAACACAATATAAGCAAGAGAAAGAAACATGATATCACCTATTGAGGATAAAAAGCATTTTTATTAAAGCAAGAAACACTGTTAAGACTCCAAACCTCTACACTACAACCACAACTGTACCACATACATCATCTGGAGCAGTTCAGAATCAATATTTATCTAATAACACAAAAACATTTGACTAAAATAACTTACATAACCGGCTGCAATGCTATATCATTAGCAAAGAATCTATATTTACTTATTTCTTTGTGAGGTACAACAGCGTTTCAGCACGTGGTGCAAAGCATTTCTACATTTATGCCCAGATCCAACATCCCTAATTGTGTCCCTACACCTGTGCATTTAATTGCATTTTCCATAAGCATTATTGGCTGCATTTACACTGCAGATTCCGATGCCCAATTCCGATTTTTTGACTGTATCAGATTTTTTTTGACGACCCGCTTACATCATCATTTGAAACTGACCCGTATCTGATATCTGCATTTACACTATACACAGCAAAACAACTCAATGTAGACGTACTGACTGGAAAAGGAAGTAAAAACAGCATGATAAGTAATAAACACAAAGGATGATGATGAAATGATTTGTCTGTATTTTCGCTTCCATATCATATTTAAAGGTCGGCAAAACAATGCTTCCCTTAGGAGGAGAAAAAAAAAAGAGAAAAGTGCTCGTTACACCCTGGACCAATACAGTATATAATATAGTATTGATCACTAAGTTATAAATATCTTTTTTTGTTAATTGTTTACAAACAAAACAGATTTTAAGTGAACAAAAATAATAAATATCATAATACACATTTGCTCTAAGATATATTCAGCATCAGCGTTAACGTCACCGTCGCTTATTCAGCATTGACGGGTGAAAATCTGACACACACTAATGCACGTATCGGATTAACATCTGATTTATTTTCACATACAAATGAGACCTGAAACCGATCTGAAAATATCGGAACCCATGTTCTTTTTTCCTGCTTACACGATCGTAAGTCATATCCCATCTGTGCCACATTGGAGGAAAAAATCAGAATGGGGTCACTTGAAAGATGCTGTGTTAATGCGGCCGTAGTGATGGTAGTAGTATCTCTTCTCTATGTAAGATGGATAAAATTAAATCTGTCTGGAAGGAAAAACTTGCAGTGTCAATTCCTATTAACACATGGGAACAAATTCTAAAACTTGTTTCATTAATGCCTTATTCAGTTTAAAGCACTTTATAGGCTCCATTAACTATTTAAAGAACTCTACTGCAACAACAAATCAACGAATCCTCTATAATCATTGAACTTTGAAATGTATTTTAATTTAATAATCCACCCGTTGAACATACACAGTTTAATTAAACGATATCGCTGCCTTTTATTTTGAATTAAAGTTAACTTTTAAAGCTAGTTTGTGACAAATCATCTCCCCGAGCCTGAACGTAATTGCTTTGCGGTGAAGATTCGAGTCTGCTGACTTATTTTTTAGGTGTTTACTGAAGTGGAACAGCAGATCAGGGTAAAAAGGAAAAAAAAAACGATGCCTCGTCTCACTCGATGCAGGATTATTCTCCAACCTGATGTTTAGTCAGTTAATTAGATTTTCACTGTAAAGTAATAAAAAAACGTTAATTAAACGTTAATTTAATTTTATACAAAAGTTAATATATTTATATTAGACGTAAAAAACATTTTAGTGTAAAAGTTGGCTCGATCCACAGTTTGTAAATAGGAAAAAAAAATGTAATTAAGAAATAAATGCTGCTGGATTTTATAATTTTTTACAAAATCCCAGAATGATTAGGAGCAGAATAATGTACAGGTTGCGCCTTGTTCACTTTACAGTTGTATAAATAAATGAAGAGATAATTTACAGTAATGATTGTCTGTTTTTGCTGTTTTTATTGGATACGGCATGTGAGAAAAAACAGTTTTTATGCCTAGCTGTTCAAGTTACCGAATGATCTACTACTTGTGTTCGGAAATTTTCTGGAAAGTATCCATACTATGGACAATACCGTCACCATAAGCCAACAGGAGAGAAGACTCATATCCGAAAGGATTGTTTTTTTTTTTATTTTATCAAAGTAAGTAACATTTTCTTTGTGGTTAAATTGCACTCGTTTATCATCCAATCATCCAAGTTAAACATTATCCAACTTTAAATTCGAGCTGTTTTGACATTGATAGTATGTCATGTAATAATAGTCAGATGTAGTGTGTCCGAAACGCATTCATATTACAGAGAACTATACTATACTATACCATATAGCAGTGGCGGGCGGTGCATTTGGTACCTGGGCTTTCAGTGGCTAATACACCTTTTAATGCCACCACTATCATGTCGCAGTTATAGAAACCATCAATACTGTACAAAAACACAATATAAGACAGAGAAAGAGACATTTCACGCATTGAGGATAAAACCATTTTTATTAAAGCAAAAAAAACACAGTTAAAACTCCAAACCTCTACACTACAACCGCAACTGTACCACGTACATCATCTGGAGCAGTTCAGAATCTAAAAGCAATGCTATAGCATTAGCGAAAGTTGTAATGCTATTTGAATGCTATAGCATTAGCAAAGAATCTGCATTTATCTTGAATTTAATATACAGGCAAATAAAGATGAACCAGTTTTTTTCAGGACGGTTCATGAATTGTTTATTCTATGTTTTTGTTTTTTTTATAACAAGAAGACAAAATGAAAGGAATGTAATTGATTTACAGAAGGATCTGGTCTGAGATAAATAATAAGCTTTAGAATTGTCTATATAAAAAGAGAGGTTATCAGAAGGCCACATTTGGAACTAATGAGCTTAATCACATGCTTGCTTCCAAGGAGCAATTTACACCTATTGTGTTGGAAGAGCTGAATGGAGATAAAGAATTAAGGCTGGCATCAAGTGAAGTGTGCAAAACCCACCAATACAAAGAGCTGCAATCTTTTAAATGATAAAATTACTTCTTTAAGGCATTTGAGAAAAAAACATTGTGTCTATATGGCTCCATATAGACTGGTCTGAAAAACCCCTCTCTGAATCGAACTTGCATGGTATATTATTTGTGATCTTTTGTTAAGGCTTGATAATAACATAAAAAAAAGCTTTTCTAAGCGGATCCTACATTCTGTTGTGTGCTGAAAAGATCCAGATCGATAGCAAATGACGTAATTACATTAGACACAAGGTCAGTTGCAGGCGAAATGGGAAAAAAAAATCTCGAGCTAACTTTGTGTCGATGCTAACAGTTCTTATTGTTTTAACACTTCACATATAATTTCGGTTCATTTCTATAGCGCATTTACCAATAGATATTGTCTCAAAGCAGCTTTTTTATTCTTTTACATATAAAATATGTTGAATGAATTTTACAATCTATCTATTAATGCTAGCAACATAAAATCATTTTAAGTTGGTATGATTGTTACTTGGCTAGTGTTAGCACATTCACTAAAACATTGGTCAAAAATCTTGTCAAACTAAGTAATACACTATTAGCTCGATGATTAGCATTAGCACCAGAGAGTGTGTGCTAGACCAGAAATCCTGTCAGGTTTGTTCACGTTAGCTAGCTAAATAGTGTTACTAGTAATACATTAGCCAGCTAAATAATGTTACTAGTAATAAATTAGCTAGCTAAATAATGTTACTAG